>SJYW01032703.1:3661-38898 GCA_006410735.1 Raphicerus campestris | reverse complement strand
GGGAAAAAAAAATCAATCCTCTCAATCTAGTGATATAAGTAATACTTCTAGGCAATAACATAAGAGGTGTTCAATACACAATTTTTTTTTTGCTGATTAAATGTATGTTTGATTGAATGAATGAATAAGAGTACATAAAAGTGATTCAAAGGTATATATTCACCATCTCTACTTTGAAACATCTATTCATGTATTTATCAGACCTACTCTATGTCCAGCATTATGACAGATGTCAAAGATTCAGATATAAGTATGACACAAAGTAATGTCTTTGCTTTTTAATAAGCAGAGACATTATTTTGCTAACAAAGGTCCATCTAGTCAAGGCTATGGTTTTTCCTGTAGTCATGTATGGATATGAGAATTGGACTATAAAGAAAGCTGAGCACCCAAGAATTGATGCTTTTGAACTGTGTTGTTGGAGAAGAGTCTTGAGCGTCCCTTGCACTGCTCGGAGATCCAACCAGTGGACTGATGTTGAAGCTGAAACTCCAATACTCTGGCCACCTGATGCGAAAAACGGACTCATTTGAAAAGACCCTGATGCTGGGAAAGATTGAAGGTGAGAGGAGAAGGGAACAACAGAGGATGAAATGGTTGGATAGCATCACCAACTCAATAGACATGAGTTTGGGTAAACTCTGGGGGTTGGTGATGGACAGGGAGGCCTGGAGTGCTGCAGTCCATGGGGTCTCAAAGAGTCAGACAGGACTGAGTGACTGAACAGAACTGATGATAGAAAGACTCAAATACATCTTAATTTAGTAGGAAAAGATGTGAATATGTGATCACAGAATGACATGGTTAGATTACTAAGGTCGTAGTGGGAACTATATGCGACCTTGGTGGCTCAGATGGTAAACAGTCTGCAATGAGGGAGACTTGGGTTTGATCCCTGGGTTGAGAAGATCCCCTGGAGAATGGAAAGGCTACCCACTCCAGTATTCTTGCCTGGAGAATTCCATGGATAGAGGAGCCTGGAAGGCTACTGTTCAGAGGATCACAGAGAGTCAGATATAACTGAATGACTCACACACACACACACACACACACACAGTGGAAACTATATTGGAGGAAAAAAATGTTTCTGCTGGAAGATCAGGAAGAAGACTAAAATAACATTGAATATGATGTTTGAGTTTGACCCTAAGGAGTGAGTAGGAATTTTCCAGATAGGAAAAGAAGAGTAAGAAATACATCCCAATTGGAAGGAATAACAGTTACCTTTACAAGGAGTATGAAGAAAGAGCAAATAATCTAGGGTAAACAAGAGTTCATCGAGAGAAATATGTAGGATGCAAACCTTGAAAGTTGAAATAAGACTTGGATGGACTCTATACTGAAAAGAGAACTGTTCACAGTGGATAAATCTGACATTTGTCCATGCCTTCTAGGTTTTGTTCAATTTCTACCCAAGTTCATCCTTTGCTCACCATATCCACCAGCCACTTTGCCTATATACAGTATCTTAAATTATTTGGCATTGCCACCTCTGGCCTGGAAAAATGCTGTCCTAGTCAAGGATCTTTAATTTCTTTTCAAAGCTGCAAAACACTTGGAGGAGTCAAATAATGTTACTGTTATGAATTTGTTAGATTAATGTTTTTTAAGTGGAACACAGGATGACAAATGGCCAGCCTCTGTTCAACAAATGACCACAAGAGAAATTGATATAAAAGAATGCATTATTAGGCCCTGAAGGAAGTACAGGACTCTTCTTCAGGGGCCACATATAGAAGTCAAGTCAGAGTGCAGGTAGGAACAGAGGCTGGACCTGGGCTCAAGTGTTTTTGGAGTTCATGAATATAGCACTTTTGGGTTCTTGGACCAAGGCCAAATTGGTCAATTTAAATGAAAACAAGAAGGGTTTTGGTAAGCTCCATGGGATCTTATTGAAGGACACACATGACAAAGGCCCTGGCAGGTGGAAGAGACTGTTAATCATAGGGCTGTTCGGAGAGTCATGTCAGTAACTCACGTTCTGATTTGCACTTGACTCTGCAGACTGTTACTTAGAGAATGAACTTGCACCAGGTGGCAATTGTCAGTTTCAGGCCACTGTAATTGGCCGAACGAATACATACTGAAGTGACAATGCCATGGAGTAGCTTAGCTAAACTCTCAAAAGTTACATTTCCCTGGTCATAAACTCTCTCATCCGATCCCTTTTCTTTAAATTTTCCTTCGCACTTTTCTTTCAAGTTTCCTTTGTAAGTTTCCTCCTCCAATTTGAGAAGACATGGTTCATTCAGCCACTCATTTATATATATATTTTAACTCAATAAGTGTTTATCAAACTCCTGTGAAGGACTGTCACTCTTGATAATCCCTAGACATCATCACATTTCCATCACATCTGCCTTCTTCTTTCCCAGATAACTCTCATCAAATCATTTTGGTGTTTCTTATATAGGAAGAAAAACCCAGAATTCCCCTTGCATACTGTTGCCTGGGTTGTTTCTCATCACTGGAAATTCACAATTGCTCAGATGAGGTTCTCAAGGCTGAGATTTATGTGTCAGATTCATTTAACAAAGAAATCTATCATGGAAAAGAATTCATTCTTAAGATTGCAAGAGCCAGCTATCAGAGTCCGTGGTGAGGAGCACTGTTGATTTATCAAAGAATATCAAAGTAACCCAGAGTATTTAGTATTTCATTGTGAATTGGCCAGTTTCCAAGAAATCCTAATTCTTTATTCAATCCAAACTGCAGCTTATGCATATCTTCTCTTGGGCTAGAAGTTATATACAGGAAAAAAAGTAGCATTTCTGGTATTACCCTTCCATGAAATTTAATGGCACAAAATTTTGAATAATGTTTGAAAAACTTAAAATTTCAATGACTACCAAATAATTCAAGAGCATTACAAAATGGATATTCATATATACAAATCTTATATTTCTTATCTTTTCTGACGATACTCAAAATGTTTATCACTGCTTTTCAAACATAGAGAGTATGTGACCAAATATATATTCTTTTCCATGGGATGCTCACTTAAAAATGTAAGGTGATACTCAGGTCCTTTAGAGTGTTCTTTTTTTTTTCAAAGAAGACATGCTACTATAACATACTACATAGACATATTACTATGTCCCTAGATTCTTCAGTTGTTTATTAGAAACCATGATATTCCAATATGGCCATTATCCTGGTCCTCCATTAGTTTATCAACTGAATTCACTAGACAGCTCCAGTTGAATGTTATTAGATTGGAGAACAGCAGAAACTCCTGCTAATGTTAAAACACATTATTACTATTTGTTAATGCTGTGTATTAACATGGCTGTTTCTACAGGGGACAGACTAATGAAGATGTCAAACTCCCAACTCAATGCCAAAAATCTTGGGCAAAAATTGGAAGCACAAATCAATTTAATGGACTGACAATATCTCATTAAATGAGCTAAAGTAGGGTGTCATGGTTTCACTTAGATTTTCATTTTTTATTATTTTATTTATCTTTTCAATTGTTTTAATTTCCTCAAGTTAGTGACCATATTTTTAACAAGCAGCATGAAGCTGTAGAAATAATTAAAGAAGGCACAAAAATATCCATTCTCAGACTAACTCATCACTAATATGCAGCCTTAGCAAGTCATTTAATCTTTTAGTGTCATATATTTTATTTATAATACCCATTACCTCCTCTATAAAATTACAATGAGAATCATGTGAGGTAGCATATAAAAATGTAGGTTATGGATCACAAAACTCTGTACAGGTGATGTGACCGATTCTTCCACATTCACAAGCAAACATTCAGTAAATACATATGATTTGTTATGAAGTAGTATGTGTGTCTCTTCAGCACCAAAGGAGGTTATATCTTATTGAAATTATACTTGTAGTTTTTCTAAATAATTCAGTTTATACAGCAGGTATGGACACAGTGAGGAATGAGTAAAATATTTGTTTTTAAAGAGAAGGGGGTCTTAAAGCTATAATTGCAATAATTTGATGTTCCCTGTCCTTGGGCTTTATTATGAGGATATTTTTAAAAAGCACTAGTAAGAGGATTTTTGTAGCTTTTGGCCTAGAAGGAACAAATCCCACAGTGATCACAATGTACTCCAGCCCTTCCTGCTCCGTGAGTTTTACAATCCTGAGTTAAACAGAATACAGATGTCTGCAGATGAAAAGAAACACATGAAATTCTCACTCTCAAGCCAGAAGAATTCAAGCCAATCCAAGTGTGAAGGCTAATGTCACAGCTGAAATAAAAGTCAAGAGGGTAGCTTTGAATATAATTAAGATATGACAGTTTCACTCAGATCCAAACCCCAGGCACCTGGGAGCAGAATTTTCTCAAAAGGTGCGAAGGTGAAAATAAAATGTTTCTGGGAATTGGGCTGTAATCCAAAACTAATGAATTTCCCATTGAGTTACTAATCATCTAAACCCACGACCATCAGATAAGAGACCAGGGAGATAATAATCCCCATTAGAATTATTTGGACTTCTTCTCCCTTTGAGATCTGCAGAATCTATTCTTCTGGTAAAGAGGAGAAAAATAAAGTTTCAAAAAGAAGAGAATTCAGATCTTCTTTTAGAACTATATTTGTATCTTTTAAGCATGCTGTTTTTGTTGACCCCTTTGCCAAAATTGCCAGTCAACATTAAGAAAAAATCAGCATAATAGTTTAGTTTTCACGTTGTACAACCAGGATGAGGCTCCTTTGTTTTATTTGAGCCAATCTTTTCCAGAAGATTTCAAGTTTTTAAAGGGTCACACAGAAAATAAACAAGAATGAATCAATGAGTTGAAAAATTTTATTTAGTTGTATTTATTTTCACACACATAACACAAACCATAAAACATTAATTTTTATCTCCTATTAAAGAAAAGGAAAGATTATTCAACAAAATCCAGCCCAGAAAAATTACTAAAGAGAAAAGTTGATTGCAGAATGGAAAATAAAAAGGGAGAAAATAAAAAGAAAGAGGCAAAAACAGTAAAGAAGTAAAAAGAAGAAGCTGGAGACAGAAAAAGGAAAGAAAGCAGAAAAGAGAGAGAAAAAGCAAAGAATAAAATTTGGGTGCTGTCACATGTCTTTTATCTGACCCTTAAAGTCGATTTGCTGCTGCTAAGTCACTTCAGTCGTGTCTGACTCTGTGTGACCCCGTAGACCCCACCAGGCTCCACCATCCCTGGGATTCTCCAGGCAAGAACACTGGAGTGGGTTGCCATTGCCTTCTCCAGTGCATGAAAGTGAAAGTGAAGTCGCTCAGTCGTGTCTGACTCTTGNGTGTGACCCCGTAGACCCCACCAGGCTCCACCATCCCTGGGATTCTCCAGGCAAGAACACTGGAGTGGGTTGCCATTGCCTTCTCCAATGCATGAAAGTGAAAGTGAAGTCGCTCAGTCCGTGTCTGACTCTTGGCGACCCCCTGGACTGCAGCCTACCAGGCTCCTCCATCCATGAGATTTTCCAGGCAAGAGTACTGGAGTGGGGAGCCATTGCTTTACATCAAGCCAATTAATATAACCAATACTTTGGCCACTTGTTACAAACAGCCAACTCATTGGAAAAGACCCTGATGCTTGGAAATATTGAGGGCAGGAGGAGCAGGGGGTGTTAGAGTNTCAAGCCAATTAATATAACCAATACTTTGGCCACTTGATACAAACAGCCAACTCATTGGAAAAGACCCTGATGCTGGGAAATATTGAGGGCAGGAGAAGCAGGGGGTGTTAGAGGATGAAATGGTTGTATGGCATCACTGACTCCAAGGACATGAGTTTGAGCAAGTTCTGGAAGATAGTGGAAGACAAGGAAGCCTAGTGTGCTGCCATCCATGGGGTCACAAAGAGACATGACTGAGCGACTGAACAACAGCAGTAGTGTATACTGGGCTCCAGCTATGTGCCAATGTCTAAAATAGAGACCTAGATGAATACACTAGAGAGCTGGTACCTGCTGTATGGAGTTTACCATCTACTGAAGAAATGGGCTGTAAAATAAGGAGAATCTTTGCAAAAAATAACCATGTCCAGGCACAATAATAGGTGCTTGCTATGTGTCGTTATGTCCTTGCATCATCAGCACCGAATGCATGCTGTCACTTCTGTTGTGCCCTGCTCTTTGCTACCCTATAGACGGCAGCCCGCCAGGCTCCTCTGTCCATGGGATTCTCCAGGCAAGAATACTGGAGTGGGGTGCCATGGCCTCCTCCAGGGATCTTCCTGACCCAGGGATCAAACCTGTGTCTCTTACGTCTTCTACATTGGCAGGCGGGCTCGGGCTCTAATCACTAGCACAGGTGTGAAGCCTGTCAGCACTACATTCCCCCTTTATAAATGAAACTGAGGCTCAAAAAGCCATCAAATAAATCTGTTGATGGAAGCCAGGTTAAAACCCAGATTTATTTGATGGCAAAAAACATGCTTTTTCCACTATATCTTGTTTACAAGGTAATGTTTCTGGAGAGAATAAGTCACCCTACCTGAAAAAAGTTAATGACCATTGTTTTCAACTCTTTAATTTCTCCAGTGTTCAAGAGCTGATTTTAGTGAAGTATTTACTAAAAATATAATTGCAAAATGCTAATTCAAATTATTGGCCAATGAGAGGTTCAAAAGTCAAGAAAGTATGGAAAACACTGCAATTCATATACTTCTTTTTAAAATTCTCAGGGTCATAAGTCTATTAAAATCTCTAAGGTCTGCCACTGAATTTTGTTTATTGTATTTCCAAGCTTTACTAGGTCATGAAATATTCTCTTGGAAATGCTGATTTAGAGGCCACATTTTAAATTAGATATTTAGTGCATCTCACAATAGAGTGCTATCAGTCATGATCAGAATTATAGTATAAGTGTTTCTTTTTCTTTTTTCCTGAATTAATCATTATACCAAAATGATAGGTTACTAGTACATTAAGCCAAAGTTAATAGGTGTTGTTAACGGTGAGTACTTGCTTGACTTGTTACGAATCAGGGATTGCCATTCTTATTTTTGCCGCATCCAAGTGTGTGTCAAGAGGGTTTCTAAACTGTACAAACCATAACTCACCATCATTAATATAATGCCATGAAAATAAGCAATTATAGTTATGTTTATACATATAACTACAACTAAAATTCATGATTACCAAATATTACTATTGGAGAAATCTATACTGCAAACCAAGTATTTAGTCCCTATCCCCCAATTTTTAATGAAAAAATATGGCATTAATATTCAAACCAATCATTCATTATTGATTTTTCCATTAATTTCTACTTTTTGTCATTAAAGTAAAGCATGTTCATGGTAACAAGAAATTCAATGAGTACAGAAGAGAATGAGGAAAAAAAAATTAAAGTTCCCCTTCTCCACCCTCAAAAGCTACTTTTTTGTACCAGAAGTAAATACCTACTTATTTTAGTTCAGTTCAGTAACTCAGCTGTGTCCAACTCTTTGCAGCCCCATGGACTGCAGCCTGCCAGACTTCCTGTCCGTCACCAACTCCTAGAGCTTGCTTGAACTCATGTCCATCGAGTCAGTGATACCATCCAACCATCTCATCCTCTGTCACCCCCTTCTTCTCCTGGCTTCAATCTTTCCCACCATCAGGGTTTTTTCAAATGAGTCAGCTCTTTGCATCAGGTGGCCAAAGTATTGGAGCTTCAATTCAGCATCAGTCATTCCAATTAACATTAAGGACTAACTAACTTTCTTTAGGATTGACTGGTTGGATCTCCTTGCAGTCCAAGGGACTCTAAAGAGTCTTCTCCAACACCACAATTCAGAAGCACCAATTCTTCAGTGCTCTGCTTTCTTTAAGGTCCAGCTCTCACATCCAGACATGACTACTGGAAAAACAATAGCTTTGACTATATGAGGCTTTGTCAGTAATGTTTCTAATTTTTAATATGCTGACTAGATTTGTCATAGCTTTCCTTCCAAAAGGCAAGGGTCTTTTCATTTCATGGCTGCAGTCACCATTTGCAGGGATTTTGTAGCCCAAGAAAATAAAGTCTGTCACTGTTTCCATTGTTTCCCCATCTATTTGCCATGAAGAGATGGGACCGGTGCCATAATCTTAGTTTTTTTAATGTTGAATTTTAAGCCAACTTTTTCACTCTCCTCTTTCACTTTCATCAAGAGGCTCTTTAGTTCCTCTTCGCTTTCTGCCATAAGGCTGGTGTCATCTGCATATCTGAGGTTATTGACATTTCTCCCGGCAATCTTGATTCGAGCTTGTGCTTCATCCACTCTGGCATTTCACATGATATACTCAGCATATAAGTTAAATAAGCAAGGTGACAATATACAGCCTTGTTGTACTCCTTTCCCAAGTTTGAACCTGTCTACTGTTCAAGTCCATTTCTAACTGTTGCTTCTTAACCTACATACAGATTTCTCAGGAGGCAGTTAAGATGGTCTGGTTTCCCCATTTCTTTAAGGATTTTTCACAGTGTGTTGTGATCCACACAGTCAAAGGCTTTAGGCACAGTCAATGAAGCAGAAATAGATGTTTTTCTCTTGCTTTTTCTGTGATCTGACGGATGTTGGCAATTTGATCTTTGGTTCCTCTGCCTTTTCGAAATCCAGCTTGAATATCTGGAAGTTCTCAGTTCACGTACTTTTGAAGCCTCGCTTAGAGAATTTTGAGCGTTACTTTGCTAGTATGTGTAATGAGGGAAATTATGTGATAGTTTGAACATTCTTTGGCCTTGCCTTTCTTTGGGATTGAAATGAAAACTGACCTTTTCCAGTCCTGTGGCCACTGCTGAGTTTTCCAAATATGCTGGCATATTGAGTGCAGCACTTTAACAGCATCATCTGTTAAATTTGAAATAGCTCAGCTGCTTATACCTCTAGAAAGGTACATATATATGCATGTAGATTTTTTAAAATAAAAAGATCATTTTGTGCACATTGTTCCATAATGATTTTGACAATTCTATATCCTGATTATCTTTCCACAATCAAAACTTTTTAAATTACCTTATTTTAAATCAGCTTTATCAAGGGGACTTCCCTGTGGTCCAGAGGTTAAGACTTTGGCTTCCAATGCAAGGGATGCAGGTTCAGTCCTTGGTCTGGAAGCTAAGATAGCACATGCCTGGTGGACAAAAAACAAATACATAAAACAGAAGTAATATTATAACATATTCAATAAAGACTTTAAATGGTACATAGCAAAAAAATCTTACAAAATATGAATCAACTTTATTGAAATTTAACTTACATATAATAATATTTACCAGTGTTAAGTGAACATTTTATGAATATTGATAAATATGCATAGTTAATATAGTCATTGGCACAAACATATTTACATTGTTATAAAAGATCTCCTTGTATTCTCTTTCAATCAATTTCTGTCTCATACTGCTGGTCTCTATAAACCATGGATCTGCTTTCTATTTAGATTGGTTTTACCTTTTCTAGAAATTCAATGAATTAAATTATACAACTTGTAATCTATTGTAACTGGTTTTTTTTTTCACTCAGCAAAATATCCTTGAAGTTCATTCAAGTTTTTACATATATTTAACTCCAGTGTTCTTGCCTGGAAAATCCCAGGGGCAGGGGAGCCTGGTGGGCTGCCGTCTATGGGGTCGCATAGAGTCGGACATGACTGAAGCAACTTAGCAGCAGCAGCAGCAACACATGACAATTAATAGTTCCTTCTTTATATCAAATATTATTCCATTGTATGATTATACCACAATTTGCTTATCCACCTATTATCTTATGGACATTTGGATGCTGTCCAGTTTTGGCTATTACAAATAAAACTACTGTGATCATTCAAGCACAAATATTAGCATATATACATTTTCACTTCTTTTGGGCAAATAGCTAGAGATGTAATTGCTGGTTTATTTGGTAAGTGTGTGTCAGTGAGAAACTTACAAAAAGTTTTCCATCAGCAGCAGTGTATGAAAGGTCCAGTTGGTCTATATCTTTGCCAAAGCTGGAGTTGTGAGTCTATTTAATTTTCTGCTTTTCTTGTGGCTATATAGTGATGTCTCATCATGTTTGCTTTATTTTGCACTTTTCTAATGACTAATAACTGTTCATCTTTTATATGCTTATGTACTATTCCAGTATTTCCTTCATGAAGTGTTTCCTCAAAACTGTTGCTCAATTTTAATCAGGTTATTTTTATTGTTATTGATTTGTAAGAATTCATATATTTTGAATATAAATCCTTTGTCAGATAGGCATATGTTTTCCAAATATTACAGTCTGTGACTTGCCTTTTGATTTTCCTCAAAATGTCTTTTGAAGAATAATTTTTAAATTTTAATTACANTATTGATTTGTAAGAATTATTCTTATATTTTGAATATAAATCCTTTGTCAGATAGGTATATGTTTTCCAAATATTACAATCTGTGGCTTGCCTTTTGATTTTCCTCAAAATGTCTTTTGAAGAATAATTTTTAAATTTTTATTGCATCTAATTTATAGCTATTTTATTTATTATCTACTGCTTTTTTGTGTCCTAGATAAGATGTCTTTGCTTCACCCAGAATCACATAGGTTTTCTCCTCTTAGTTTCATATGCGTGCTTTTTTAATTATAAGACCATTTTGATGTGGACCATCTCCTTTCTTTAAAAGTCTTTATTGAATTTGTTGCAACATTGCCTCTGTTCATTTCTTGGTTTTTTTGGGCACAAAGCTTGTGTGATCTCAGCTCTCCAATGAGGGATCGAAACCACACCTTTCACATTGGAAGGTGAAGTACCAACCACTAGAGCACCAGGGAAGTCCTTATAAGTGTGATGCTTACATTTAGCTTTATTATCCAGGCTAATCTTTTCAGGTCTTATAGAGTAATAATGAAGGATCATTTTTTGTGTGCATGGGTATCCAATTTTTCCAGCACAATTAGAAAAGACTATGTTTTGAATTATTTTGGTGACTGTTGAAAATCAATAGAGGGATTTGAGGGGGCCTAATTCTGAACTCTTCTGGGCCACAGTGTTTATTCCATGTTTACATTAAAACCATACTACCTTGATTACAGTAGCTTTGTATCAAGTCTTAAAATCAGGTAGTACAAGTCTTCCAACTTTATTCTTTTTCAAACTTATTTTTGTTCCTTTATGTCCTTTACATTTTCATATACTTGTTAGTTTATGAATTTCTACCCAATAAGTCAACAGAGATTTTAATTTGAATTGTTTATGTCAATTTGGACAGAGCATTTATCTTAATGATCTTGAGTCTACAGGTCTGATAATATTTTTTAGATTTTGTTTAATTTCTCTCAGCTATATTTCATACTTTTCAGTTCACAGATAAAAACACTTAGTTTCTTAAATATATTTAGAAGTATTTCATAACAGTGTTGCTATTGTTTTTCAGTAAAATTTCTGTTTTTTGCTAGTAAAGAGAAATACAATCGATTTACCTGTTAAAATACAAGTACCTATGTATATATTTCTATATTTCTTGTACTCATGATATTTATAAACTCACTTAGCAATTCTGGTAACATTTTTGGTGGCTCCCATAGAGTTTTCTATGTAAACATTAGTGTCAACTGGATATAATACAATTTTATGGCTTCTATAAGTCTTCTAATTTGATACTGAATAAAAGTTGAGAGATGACATTCTTGTCTTTTTTTCTAAACTTAGAGAGAAAATATTCACCATAGCTGTGATGTTAGTTATGGATTTTCACAGATATATTTTTATCAGATTGAGCATATTTTTATTTCTGATATGCTGAGATCTTTTTTCACTTATCACTGATGGATATTGAATTTGTCAAGTGCTTTTTATGAATCTATTAAGATTATCATATAGTTTTTACTTTTTAAGTTGTTAATAGGATGGTTATAATGATTTATATATGTGCGTACTACAGAAAAATTAATATGATTCATACATTTTATATGGATTGTTCTATACTATAACTTGTTTTTGGTATTGTGTGAATTATTTCTGCACAAATTATTTCTTAAACAATATTTCCAGAAATGGAATCTCTAGGTTTAGGTGTATGTGCATTTACTATTTTGACAAATATTGTCAAGTTGCCCTCCAAAAAAGTTTCAGTAAGCATCTTACTTATAAATATTAAAAAAAATCTTTAGTTTCAGTAATACTAAGCAAATGATTATTTCTTTGTCCATGTTCAAGCATTGTACTTTCTTGTTTTAATTTGCTTTTCCTTAATTACTCATTTGGAAGGATTAGAATGATATCATGATATCACACACGTGCTGATTTGCTATTCTACTTCCAGAAGGTTGAGCATGAGTGCTGTCAGCACAGTTCCAGCTACCACATGAGAACTGTTTGCCATGCACCAGACACTGCCCTCAGTACTTTTCTCATATTATATCACTTAATTATCACCACAACTCTATAGCATTGGTAATAGATAGAGAAAATAAGATATTTGCCTAATTATCTAGCTCCTAGAGGAAACTGCCCATATTTCTCACATGTTGGGACCAACCAAAAACCAAACTAAAATGTCAGTCTTGTCTAACAAAATAAAAATTAGTTCCCAGCTTCAAATCTTCCTAAAGACAAATTAAAGAGTCAGCCAAACAGGGTCGCTAACAATTCACTATTTCCTAGGGCAAGCATATTTTCTCATTTTTTTTTTTCTGAATACAAAAGGTGCTACTTCAATGCCAATTTCTCTGTTTTATTCCTAAGCCTTCAAAACAAGTGCTCAATCAAATATCTAATAAGAGTGTTACAGTGATAAACGGTTTCATTTACAGGCCTCTGTACGTCCCAAACCCAACTCATTAAGTCTGAAGTGGCGCAATTAGAGCAGTGTGGGGGATGGTCTGCCAGCGTGGAGACCAGAGAGCTGGTGGGAACCACAAATTTAATTTTAATTTGTGGTGCTTCACTTCTGATTTTTTCCCTTTTCACTTCCAATCAGAGCTGTAAACTACTTTTTACATGCTTTCTGCAGCCTTTTCTGACTTCCCTGAGGAACTTAGGGAAGTTGTTTTCCTCTCTATGAATGTGCGATATCTCCTCCCATTTCATTGTGTACAGCTACGGAGGTGAAAGAATTGAAAGCTCTCTCTCTTCTTATTCTGGTAGAAAAGATCTTTTTTCCTGCTGACAGTGGGGTCTCAGAGGCCAGACTCTGTTTGTACCAGAAACTTGTTTTTCTAAACCTCAAAACACTTCACCATATGTTCAGCTCACATGTTCTCCCGGCTGGTTAATTTAACCCATGCAAGGCTCCCCTGTGCTTAGGGTGAGAACTGGAGACATGCCTGTTTGTGAATTATTATTTATGGGGATGTAAATTCACAGGTCACTTGCCCAGACCCCTGGGTGCTTCACTGAACTGTGAAAGACACCTCTGAGGAGTGATTACAGATGAAAGGTATTTGGAATTTAAAAATGAAACATAATACTCAGGTCTGACACCTCGAGTTTTGTTTAGCTCATATTCAGTTCAGGAATTTAAAGCAAAACATATTTTTAAAAATTATCCGCTTGTGGGGTACATCGGTGACATCCAATCTGTTCCAAATTGTCAGTTTGCACAAGTACATATGATGTCACTGGGTGACATAAATACGAGACAAAGAGAGGTAACAGAAAAATTAGAGTAAGAAATAAAGAAGAGTTGTTACCAAAATATATGCTATAGAATTCTACGTCATTGCTAGAAAAATGTCAGATATTTGATTCTAAGTTTCCTAGCAGCTGAAGCACAAACTTAAGGCAAGATTTAGCATTTGCTATAGACATAAGATATAAGCTGTATAATTTATCAGCAGTATATTTTACCCAGCACTAAGATCTGAGATAAGTTTTTCTGGAGCTACACATTAAGGGTTCTCAGGAAGAGGATTTTCAGTGATATAATAGTGATCAACATCTTCAATCACATGCCTATAATCAATATTACAACAAATTCTTTAAAGATATTTGAAGGAAGGTTAATCGCTTTCATATCAGTTGCAATTTAATAAAAGTACTTTTTATTGAGGAGGGTTAAAACAACATAGTCCAGGTACCCTCTTTGTTCAAAATGTCAACAATTCATAGGAGAAAAATGATGGGAAGATTACTAAGGTAGTCCTCTATGCATATTATTTCTTACAAACAAACTTTTGGTTATAACTGAGTTCTATAATAACTGTTATAGAACTCAGAATATAACCTATGTTATATTCTCTAGCAGGAGCTCAGAGTGCAGATATGATTATCAATTAACTAGAAAGTAGAGCTGATGTTTTAAAAGGCTGTCGTTAAGAAATATGTTGTTTGTTTTGGTTTGTGTCTATTGCTTCCAGGCTTGAAGCTACAGTGGGCTGAGTGGAGCAGGAGTGAGCCTGCCTGTTGCTCAAACTGTGGAAAGCCGAGCTCCAGAAGAGGTTGAGGATATATGGGAAGGTGAACACAGGGCTGCTGGAGTGAGAATAGTGCTGGGGCCCCAGATGATGCTAATACTGTCCTGCCCACTTCTCTCCTGGGCCAATCAGGGTTGAGAGTGGCATCTACCTCTCCTAGGGCATCACTTCTACTTTCTGTGATAAATTTGGGACAGTTTAGGATGCTGAAAGAGGCTAAAGCAATTCCCTCAATTCCAAATCCCTTTTGAATCCACTATTCCCAAGAAACTCTAAGATCATAAATGAATCTTATTATATCAGTCCCTTTCTAAGTCATGGAGACTTTGAGACCCTGAGGAAGCTATGAGCCCTCTTGCCTTCTCTATCACCACCCTACTTGGAACTCCAAACACCACTATGTAGTACCCTGTGCAGTATTTTGGGCAGTTTTGGAGGATTTATGTAACCCTGATAAGCAGATGAAGAACCCTGTTTTTAAAGACTTTGCAATTTACAGGAAAGTGAAGATGACCTTTGAATGGCTTGCACTGTCCCCCAGATAGGCTGCGCCTCTCTCTTTGTGCCTCTGTTCTCTTTAGGCTCATCTCCACTCTTCTTTCTTTGACCCCAGGACCCTAAGTAATTTTAGTTTCTTAAAACATACCATGTTGGGTCAGGTCTTGGCCTATTTGATTTCGCCTTTTCCTATTCCATTGTCCTGGTGAGCTCTCACGGCGCCGTACAGAGCCACCTCTGGGAGTGACTTCACCATAATTGCCTCTCCTCATTCTGCTCACATTGCTCACTTTGCCTATAGCATACTGTACACACTTCTACAGAGCACTGACCACTCTCTATTACAATTATCAATTGACATGTGGGTCTCTGATATTAGATTTAAGAGCCCCAATGATTTCCTGGGCTTCCCAGGTGGCTCAGATGGTAAAGAGTCTGCTGGCATTGTGGGAGACCTGGGTTTGATCCCAGGGTTGGGAAGATCCCCTGGAGAAGGGAATGGCATCCTACTCCAGTATTCTTGCCTGGAGAATCGTGGGGACAGAGAAGCCTGGTGGGCTATAGTCCACAGGGTTGCAAAGAGTTGCACACGACTGAGTAAGTAACACACACACAGTGGTTTCTTAGTCTTCTCTGTATTCCTAGAATATAGTTTATTTCCTAAAATGCAGTCGTTGTTTAAAAGTCTTTTTAGTTTCTTAGCAACTGTTCAGAGTCTTACAGTCATCCTGTTGTTGATTAAAGCAGAGGCTCGGAGAGTCATTCATGGAATCAAATGCTGTTAGAGAGTCCAAGGTTAAGATTTATGATATTTTGGAGCATGTTCCTATGCAGAAAATTGGTTTGGCCAGATATTTCAGTGTGTTAAAGAGGAATATTTATAAGGAATCTGATTTAATTAAGGTACATTCCCCATGATTAGCTGCCAGACACTGTAATTACCAGCTTGGACATGTTACAGGAATGTCTAACACTACAAGATTTTGTAGAGTGGCTTATTTCCCCCCTCATTTTGAAAATGTATAATTATCAGTCAAATTATTTGAAATATTTTACAAATGGGTCATGGATTGACAACTTGATATTCTTCCAGACTGGAGGAAAGAGAATCTTTGCTGACAATGTCTCATCATGCTGTGTGATATGAAAAACAGAAAAAGGAAGGGCTTAATTTCAGCAAGTCACCCACTAAGTGTTTTGAACCTCTTTTTTAAAAACAATTATGAAGTGGGCTAAGTTACATGGCAAGGATTCAGTGAGACAAAGGGTGAAGAGAAGTATGGGATGTTTAGCAGGACTGGTTGAGAGACATTCTTTAGAGTTGCTTATGCTAAATGCATGAAGCTAAAGGACAAGATAGAGACAGTGACCCCTGAGAAGGATGAAATATGATGCTAGCCGATTAAGGCAGAGCAGTCTCTAATTCTTTTTGCAAAATTACTCCATTGCTTTCAAATCTGAAATAGTTAAGCAATTAGAGGGACTCAGTAGAATAGAGTGATTAGAACATTGTTTTGAATTCAATTCTTGACTCATCCACAAATTAACATCTACTATTTGGAAACTTTAATAGGATGATGGGCACAGAGTGTGTGTATACAGTTTTATTCATCCTTAGAACAACCCTATAGAAGCAAAGAAACTGTTTTTTAAGTTTCTGTGTTATTTCCATTGCACAGGTGAGTAGACTGAGACTTAGAAAAGTTAACTAATGTGTTAAAAGGTAAGACAGCTTCTAAGTGGCATCTGGATGCAAGTCCAGGTTACTTCTGACATAAACTAGGTCACCACACTGCCTCTTAAATTTGTTGAGGTTTACACCCCTTATCAGCGAAACAGAGCTCATGATTTCTCCTCTCTGTCTTGCTGAGAAATTTAAAAGAGATAAAGTGTGAAACGTATTTCACAATAACCACCAAATCTTGTTAAAAATGAAGAAGCTGAAGTAAGATGTGCTTGTTTGTGTGTGTGTTTTCTTGTGTCAGCCTAAGTGAACTGCTTTTTTACCTGCTCACATGGAGGGGCCAAGGGAAGGTGACTGGTAGCAGGCAGGCAGCCTTGGTTTACGTGACTCAGTTTACATGACTCCAGCACAGGGCTCCAAAACTAGCAAGTGTGCAAATCAGACTCTTAGCTGCATGAGTAGGATACAGTCAGGATGGCGATATGCTGAGGTAGCTTGTACCCACTGTTTGTGCCTTTTAAGAAGGCTATAAAGAAAGCAGAGACAACATTCTACTTGTACTATGAAATAATTGCCTGGATTTACACCAGGGAAAAATGGGAAAATGGACCTGGACTAGAATAAAAGATTTGTTTATTTTGCTTCTACTTCATGAATACCCAAAGGCAAGCTGGGAAAACTTGTTTGGAAAGACAGCTAAGGTAGTAAAGAAGAGACACTTCTATTATTTAGGCAGAGGTGTTTCCAAAATTCTCCCTTAATGTTGGCTTAGTCTCTCTCATTCTCTCTCTCTCACACACACACATATACACACATGCACACACACAGAATTGCTCAGAATAATTAGGATACAAATTCCACACTGTGTCTTAGAGGTAATAATTTAATTAGCCTTTAGTATTACAGGCTTCCTTGGTGGCTCAGTTGGTAAAGAATCTGCCTGCAATGCAGGAGAACCCGGTTCGATTCCTGGGTCAGGAAGATCTCCTGGAGAAGGGATAGGTTACCCATTCCAGTATTCTTGAGCTTCCCTTGTGGCTCAGCTGGTTAAGAATCTGCCCACAATGCAGGAGACCTGGGGTGGGAAGATCCCCAGGAGAAGGGAAAGTCTACCCACTCCAGTATTCTGGCTTGGAGAATTTCAAGGACTGTACAGTCCATGGGGTCACAAAGAGTCAGATACGATTGAATGACTTTCACTTTCACTTTCTTTTCAGTGTTACATAGTTGATAGCTTATATAGATTTAGCGGTCAGACACACCTAGTGTAAAACCGCAGGTCTACTGTATGTGTTATACTTGGATATTTGATACCCTGAATCTCTAACTTGTTCCATGATTGACCCATGCTGTACTGCTCACTTTGTTTTCTTGAATTCTCTGGTCACCAATTTTCCTTTCTTTTGGGTTTTTTCCCTTCTTTTGGCTCCAAATATGTTACCATCTCTCTGAGTTGTCAACCCTGAATATGCTTCTGATTAATTAGCATCTTCCTATTCAGGCTTGATGTAGTCATGTATTGGTGGACTAATACTCAAGATAGAAGGAATAAAGTTGCCAAACTTGAGGTCAAGCCTAAAGTTGGAGCAGCGAGAGAAGCTATTTTCTAGTAAATGACTGTTTTTCAGTCAAGTGGGGCTTTCCAATTACTCAGCATCCCAAAGAGGATGGGCACAGAGAGAATCAGGGCGTGAAGCATCACAGTATGCGTGAAGACCAATTAAGAATAGAGAGTAGACATTTGCTACTAAGAGTGGGAGGTACAAACTAGAGCTAGCTATTTCTTTCCAAAGAAAGCAGCGGTATTTTTTTTAAATAGGATTCCTGTGGCCTTCAAATGGTCAGGAATGAAGCAATTAAATAAAAATGTGTATAGTAGACATCATGGGTTTTCTGATTAATGCCCCATTTCTAGGAATCGCTCCTTCACCCAAGTTTACATTTGCAGTGGCAGCAGCTATGTCATAATTTTTAATTTTTCTCCTTCCCTCAGCCTCTATTATTTGTCCCAAGGAAAATAATCTAACCCAAACTATGCCAAACAATCTCTTCTCCAGGGCATTTGGACTTAGGGTCCAAAGTGTAAGAAAAAATGTGCAGGGTCTATCTTGGATATGTTTATTGTTATGTACAAGGAGAAAGAAGCCAGTCTTTTGAGAATGAGAAGAATGGATGTGCAAATAAGGAGAGAGAGAAGCATGATAACTGTAATCTTGAGACACTCCATATATTTTATAATTATTTTTATTTTAGGTTGTTCTAGTTAAATTTGGTAGCTGAAATTAAAAAAAAAAAAATTGTCTAACTCTCAACATGCCAAGCTGAATGTAATCACTGGGCCTTTGCTGAAGTCATTCTCCTGACTGGGACTTCCTTCTCTCCTCTCCAACTTTGCCTTGTCCTCTGGTAACCCACCCAAGTCAAGTGCCTCTTCCTCTGAGAAGTCCTTCCTGAACCTATCTGATGTCAGTCTCCTGGGACGTCTTTTATGGGAAGCTTGATCAGAGTGCCGAAGAACTGATGCTTTTGAACTGTGATGTTGGAGAAGACTCTTGAGAGTGCCTTGGACTGCAAGGAGATCCAACCAGTCCCTTCTAAAGGAGATCAGCCCTGGGATTTCTTTGGAAGGAATGATGCTAAAGCTGAAACTCCAGTACTTTGGCCACCTCATGCGNTTTTTTTTTTTCTGAATACAAAAGGTGCTACTTCAATGCCAATTTCTCTGTTTTATTCCTAAGCCTTCAAAACAAGTGCTCAATCAAATATCTAATAAGAGTGTTACAGTGATAAACGGTTTCATTTACAGGCCTCTGTACGTCCCAAACCCAACTCATTAAGTCTGAAGTGGCGCAATTAGAGCAGTGTGGGGGATGGTCTGCCAGCGTGGAGACCAGAGAGCTGGTGGGAACCACAAATTTAATTTTAATTTGTGGTGCTTCACTTCTGATTTTTTCCCTTTTCACTTCCAATCAGAGCTGTAAACTACTTTTTACATGCTTTCTGCAGCCTTTTCTGACTTCCCTGAGGAACTTAGGGAAGTTGTTTTCCTCTCTATGAATGTGCGATATCTCCTCCCATTTCATTGTGTACAGCTACGGAGGTGAAAGAATTGAAAGCTCTCTCTCTTCTTATTCTGGTAGAAAAGATCTTTTTTCCTGCTGACAGTGGGGTCTCAGAGGCCAGACTCTGTTTGTACCAGAAACTTGTTTTTCTAAACCTCAAAACACTTCACCATATGTTCAGCTCACATGTTCTCCCGGCTGGTTAATTTAACCCATGCAAGGCTCCCCTGTGCTTAGGGTGAGAACTGGAGACATGCCTGTTTGTGAATTATTATTTATGGGGATGTAAATTCACAGGTCACTTGCCCAGACCCCTGGGTGCTTCACTGAACTGTGAAAGACACCTCTGAGGAGTGATTACAGATGAAAGGTATTTGGAATTTAAAAATGAAACATAATACTCAGGTCTGACACCTCGAGTTTTGTTTAGCTCATATTCAGTTCAGGAATTTAAAGCAAAACATATTTTTAAAAATTATCCGCTTGTGGGGTACATCGGTGACATCCAATCTGTTCCAAATTGTCAGTTTGCACAAGTACATATGATGTCACTGGGTGACATAAATACGAGACAAAGAGAGGTAACAGAAAAATTAGAGTAAGAAATCAAGAAGAGTTGTTACCAAAATATATGCTATAGAATTCTACGTCATTGCTAGAAAAATGTCAGATATTTGATTCTAAGTTTCCTAGCAGCTGAAGCACAAACTTAAGGCAAGATTTAGCATTTGCTATAGACATAAGATATAAGCTGTATAATTTATCAGCAGTATATTTTACCCAGCACTAAGATCTGAGATAAGTTTTTCTGGAGCTACACATTAAGGGTTCTCAGGAAGAGGATTTTCAGTGATATAATAGCGATCAACATCTTCAATCACATGCCTATAATCAATATTACAACAAATTCTTTAAAGATATTTGAAGGAAGGTTAATCGCTTTCATATCAGTTGCAATTTAATAAAAGTACTTTTTATTGAGGAGGGTTAAAACAACATAGTCCAGGTACCCTCTTTGTTCAAAATGTCAACAATTCATAGGAGAAAAATGATGGGAAGATTACTAAGGTAGTCCTCTATGCATGTTATTTCTTACAAACAAACTTTTGATTATAACTGAGTTCTATAATAACTGTTATAAAACTCAGAATATAACCTATGTTATATTCTCTAGCAGGAGCTCAGAGTGCAGATATGTTATGATTATCAATTAACTAGAAAGTAGAGCTGATGTTTTAAAAGGCTGTCGTTAAGAAATATGTTGTTTGTTTTGGTTTGTGTCTATTGCTTCCAGGCTTGAAGCTACAGTGGGCTGAGTGGAGCAGGAGTGAGCCTGCCTGTTGCTCAAACTGTGGAAAGCCGAGCTCCAGAAGAGGTTGAGGATATATGGGAAGGTGAACACAGGGCTGCTGGAGTGAGAATAGTGCTGGGGCCCCGGATGATGCTAATACTGTCCTGCCCACTTCTCTCCTGGGCCAATCAGGGTTGAGAGTGGCATCTACCTCTCCTAGGGCATCACTTCTACTTTCTGTGATAAATTTGGGACAGTCTAGGATGCTGAAAGAGGCTAAAGCAATTCCCTCAATTCCAAATCCCTTTTGAATCCACTATCCCCAAGAAACTCTAAGATCATAAATGAATCTTATTATATCAGTCCCTTTCTAAGTCATGGAGACTTTGAGACCCTGAGGAAGCTATGAGCCCTCTTGCCTTCTCTATCACCACCCTACTTGGAACTCCAAACACCACTATGTAGTACCCTGTGCAGTATTTTGGGCAGTTTTGGAGGATTTATGTAACCCTGATAAGCAGATGAAGAACCCTGTTTTTAAAGACTTTGCAATTTACAGGAAAGTGAAGATGACCTTTGAATGGCTTGCACTGTCCCCCAGATAGGCTGAGCCTCTCTCTTTGTGTCTCTGTTCTCTTTAGGCTCATCTCCACTCTTCTTTCTCTGACCCCAGGACCCTAAGTAATTTTAGTTTCTTAAAACATACCATGTTGGGTCAGGTCTTGGCCTATTTGATTTCGCCTTTTCCTATTTCATTGTCCTGGTGAGCTCTCACGGCGCCGTACAGAGCCAGCTCTGGGAGTGACTTCACCATAATTGCCTCTCCTCATTCTGCTCACATTGCTCACTTTGCCTACAGCATACTGTACACACTTCTACAGAGCACTGACCACTCTCTATTACAATTATCAATTGACATGTGGGTCTCTGATATTAGATTTAAGAGCCCCAATGATTTCCTGGGCTTCCCTGGTGGCTCAGATGGTAAAGAGTCTGCTGGCATTGTGGGAGACCTGGGTTTGATCCCAGGGTTGGGAAGATCCCCTGGAGAAGGGAATGGCATCCTACTCCAGTATTCTTGCCTGGAGAATCCTGGGGACAGAGAAGCCTGGTGGGCTATAGTCCACAGGGTTGCAAAGAGTTGCACACGACTGAGTAAGTAACACACACACAGTGGTTTCTTAGTCTTCTCTATATTCCTAGAATATAGTTTATTTCCTAAAATGCAGTCGTTGTTTAAAAGTCTTTTTAGTTTCTTAGCAACTGTTCAGAGTCTTACAGTCATCCTGTTGTTGATTAAAGCAGAGGCTCGGAGAGTCATTCATGGAATCAAATGCTGTTAGAGAGTCCAAGGTTAAGATTTATGATATTTTGGAGCATGTTCCTGTGCAGAAAATTGGTTTGGCCAGATATTTCAGTGTGTTAAAGAAGAATATTTGTAAGGAATCTGATTTAATTAAGGTACATTCCCCATGATTAGCTGCCAGACACTGTAATTACCAGCTTGGACATGTTACAGGAATGTCTAACACTACAAGATTTTGTAGAGTGGCTTATTTCCCCCCTCATTTTGAAAATGTATAATTATCAGTCAAATTATTTGAAATATTTTACAAACGGGTCATGGATTGACAACTTGATATTCTTCCAGACTGGAGGAAAGAGAATCTTTGCTGACAATGTCTCATCATGCTGTGTGATATGAAAAACAGAAAAAGGAAGGGCTTAATTTCAGCAAGTCACCCACTAAGTGTTTTGAACCTCTTTTTTAAAAACAATTATGAAGTGGGCTAAGTTACATGGCAAGGATTCAGTGAGATAAAGGGTGAAGAGAAGTATGGGATGTTTAGCAGGACTGGTTGAGAGACATTCTTTAGAGTTGCTTATGCTAAATGCATGAAGCTAAAGGACAAGATAGAGACAGTGACCCCTGAGAAGGATGAAATATGATGCTAGCCGATTAAGGCAGAGCAGTCTCTAATTCTTTTTGCAAAATTACTCCATTGCTTTCAAATCTGGAATAGTTAAGCAATTAGAGGGACTCAGTAGAATAGAGTGATTAGAACATTGTTTTGAATTCAATTCTTGACTCATCCACAAATTAATATCTACTATTTGGAAACTTTAATAGGATGATGGGCACAGAGTGTGTGTATACAGTTTTATTCATCCTTAGAACAACCCTATAGAAGCAAAGAAACTGTTTTTTAAGTTTCTGTGTTATTTCCATTGCACAGGTGAGTAGACTGAGACTTAGAAAAGTTAACTAATGTGTTAAAAGGTAAGACAGCTTCTAAGTGGCATCTGGATGCAAGTCCAGGTTACTTCTGACATAAACTAGGTCACCACACTGCCTCTTAAATTTGTTGAGGTTTACACCCCTTATCAGCGAAACAGAGCTCATGATTTCTCCTCTCTGTCTTGCTGAGAAATTTAAAAGAGATAAAGTGTGAAACGTATTTCACAATAACCACCAAATCTTGTTAAAAATGAAGAAGCTGAAGTAAGATGTGCTTGTTTGTGTGTGTGTTTTCTTGTGTCAGCCTAAGTGAACTGCTTTTTTACCTGCTCACATGGAGGGGCCAAGGGAAGGTGACTGGTAGCAGGCAGGCAGCCTTGGTTTACGTGACTCAGTTTACATGACTCCAGCACAGGGCTCCAAAACTAGCAAGTGTGCAAATCAGACTCTTAGCTGCATGAGTAGGATACAGTCAGGATGGCGATATGCTGAGGTAGCTTGTACCCACTGTTTGTGCCTTTTAAGAAGGCTATAAAGAAAGCAGAGACAACATTCTACTTGTACTATGAAATAATTGCCTGGATTTACACCAGGGAAAAATGGGAAAATGGACCTGGACTAGAATAAAAGATTTGTTTATTTTGCTTCTACTTCATGAATACCNTTTTTTCACTTATCACTGATGGATATTGAATTTGTCAAGTGCTTTTTATGAATCTATTAAGATTATCATATAGTTTTTACTTTTTAACTTGTTAATAGGATGGTTATAATGATTTATATATATGCGTACTACAGAAAAATTAATATGATTCATACATTTTATATGGATTGTTCTATACTATAACTTGTTTTTGGTATTGTGTGAATTATTTCTGCACAAATTATTTCTTAAACAATATTTCCAGAAATGGAATCTCTAGGTTTAGGTGTATGTGCATTTACTATTTTGACAAATATTGTCAAGTTGCCCTCCAAAAAAGTTTCAGTAAGCATCTTACTTATAAATATTAAAAAAAATCTTTAGTTTCAGTAATACTAAGCAAATGATTATTTCTTTGTCCATGTTCAAGCATTGTACTTTCTTGTTTTAATTTGCTTTTCCTTAATTACTCATTTGGAAGGATTAGAATGATATCATGATATCACACACGTGCTGATTTGCTATTCTACTTCCAGAAGGTTGAGCATGAGTGCTGTCAGCACAGTTCCAGCTACCACATGAGAACTGTTTGCCATGCACCAGACACTGCCCTCAGTACTTTTCTCATATTATATCATTTAATTATCACCACAACTCTATAGCATTGGTAATAGATAGAGAAAATAAGATATTTGCCTAATTATCTAGCTCCTAGAGGAAACTGCCCATATTTCTCACATGTTGGGACCAACCAAAAACCAAACTAAAATGTCAGTCTTGTCTAACAAAATAAAAATTAGTTCCCAGCTTCAAATCTTCCTAAAGACAAATTAAAGAGTCAGCCAAACAGGGTCGCTAACAATTCACTATTTCCTAGGGCAAGCATATTTTCTCATTTTTTTTTTTCTGAATACAAAAGGTGCTACTTCAATGCCAATTTCTCTGTTTTATTCCTAAGCCTTCAAAACAAGTGCTCAATCAAATATCTAATAAGAGTGTTACAGTGATAAACGGTTTCATTTACAGGCCTCTGTACGTCCCAAACCCAACTCATTAAGTCTGAAGTGGCGCAATTAGAGCAGTGTGGGGGATGGTCTGCCAGCGTGGAGACCAGAGAGCTGGTGGGAACCACAAATTTAATTTTAATTTGTGGTGCTTCACTTCTGATTTCTTCCCTTTTCACTTCCAATCAGAGCTGTAAACTACTTTTTACATGCTTTCTGCAGCCTTTTCTGACTTCCCTGAGGAACTTAGGGAAGTTGTTTTCCTCTCTATGAATGTGCGATATCTCCTCCCATTTCATTGTGTACAGCTACGGAGGTGAAAGAATTGAAAGCTCTCTCTCTTCTTATTCTGGTAGAAAAGATCTTTTTTCCTGCTGACAGTGGGGTCTCAGAGGCCAGACTCTGTTTGTACCAGAAACTTGTTTTTCTAAACCTCAAAACACTTCACCATATGTTCAGCTCACATGTTCTCCCGGCTGGTTAATTTAACCCATGCAAGGCTCCCCTGTGCTTAGGGTGAGAACTGGAGACATGCCTGTTTGTGAATTATTATTTATGGGGATGTAAATTCACAGGTCACTTGCCCAGACCCCTGGGTGCTTCACTGAACTGTGAAAGACACCTCTGAGGAGTGATTACAGATGAAAGGTATTTGGAATTTAAAAATGAAACATAATACTCAGGTCTGACACCTCGAGTTTTGTTTAGCTCATATTCAGTTCAGGAATTTAAAGCAAAACATATTTTTAAAAATTATCCGCTTGTGGGGTACATCGGTGACATCCAATCTGTTCCAAATTGTCAGTTTGCACAAGTACATATGATGTCACTGGGTGACATAAATACGAGACAAAGAGAGGTAACAGAAAAATTAGAGTAAGAAATAAAGAAGAGTTGTTACCAAAATATATGCTATAGAATTCTACGTCATTGCTAGAAAAATGTCAGATATTTGATTCTAAGTTTCCTAGCAGCTGAAGCACAAACTTAAGGCAAGATTTAGCATTTGCTATAGACATAAGATATAAGCTGTATAATTTATCAGCAGTATATTTTACCCAGCACTAAGATCTGAGATAAGTTTTTCTGGAGCTACACATTAAGGGTTCTCAGGAAGAGGATTTTCAGTGATATAATAGTGATCAACATCTTCAATCACATGCCTATAATCAATATTACAACAAATTCTTTAAAGATATTTGAAGGAAGGTTAATCGCTTTCATATCAGTTGCAATTTAATAAAAGTACTTTTTATTGAGGAGGGTTAAAACAACATAGTCCAGGTACCCTCTTTGTTCAAAATGTCAACAATTCATAGGAGAAAAATGATGGGAAGATTACTAAGGTAGTCCTCTATGCATGTTATTTCTTACAAACAAACTTTTGATTATAACTGAGTTCTATAATAACTGTTATAAAACTCAGAATATAACCTATGTTATATTCTCTAGCAGGAGCTCAGAGTGCAGATATGTTATGATTATCAATTAACTAGAAAGTAGAGCTGATGTTTTAAAAGGCTGTCGTTAAGAAATATGTTGTTTGTTTTGGTTTGTGTCTATTGCTTCCAGGCTTGAAGCTACAGTGGGCTGAGTGGAGCAGGAGTGAGCCTGCCTGTTGCTCAAACTGTGGAAAGCCGAGCTCCAGAAGAGGTTGAGGATATATGGGAAGGTGAACACAGGGCTGCTGGAGTGAGAATAGTGCTGGGGCCCCGGATGATGCTAATACTGTCCTGCCCACTTCTCTCCTGGGCCAATCAGGGTTGAGAGTGGCATCTACCTCTCCTAGGGCATCACTTCTACTTTCTGTGATAAATTTGGGACAGTCTAGGATGCTGAAAGAGGCTAAAGCAATTCCCTCAATTCCAAATCCCTTTTGAATCCACTATCCCCAAGAAACTCTAAGATCATAAATGAATCTTATTATATCAGTCCCTTTCTAAGTCATGGAGACTTTGAGACCCTGAGGAAGCTATGAGCCCTCTTGCCTTCTCTATCACCACCCTACTTGGAACTCCAAACACCACTATGTAGTACCCTGTGCAGTATTTTGGGCAGTTTTGGAGGATTTATGTAACCCTGATAAGCAGATGAAGAACCCTGTTTTTAAAGACTTTGCAATTTACAGGAAAGTGAAGATGACCTTTGAATGGCTTGCACTGTCCCCCAGATAGGCTGAGCCTCTCTCTTTGTGTCTCTGTTCTCTTTAGGCTCATCTCCACTCTTCTTTCTCTGACCCCAGGACCCTAAGTAATTTTAGTTTCTTAAAACATACCATGTTGGGTCAGGTCTTGGCCTATTTGATTTCGCCTTTTCCTATTTCATTGTCCTGGTGAGCTCTCACGGCGCCGTACAGAGCCAGCTCTGGGAGTGACTTCACCATAATTGCCTCTCCTCATTCTGCTCACATTGCTCACTTTGCCTACAGCATACTGTACACACTTCTACAGAGCACTGACCACTCTCTATTACAATTATCAATTGACATGTGGGTCTCTGATATTAGATTTAAGAGCCCCAATGATTTCCTGGGCTTCCCTGGTGGCTCAGATGGTAAAGAGTCTGCTGGCATTGTGGGAGACCTGGGTTTGATCCCAGGGTTGGGAAGATCCCCTGGAGAAGGGAATGGCATCCTACTCCAGTATTCTTGCCTGGAGAATCCTGGGGACAGAGAAGCCTGGTGGGCTATAGTCCACAGGGTTGCAAAGAGTTGCACACGACTGAGTAAGTAACACACACACAGTGGTTTCTTAGTCTTCTCTATATTCCTAGAATATAGTTTATTTCCTAAAATGCAGTCGTTGTTTAAAAGTCTTTTTAGTTTCTTAGCAACTGTTCAGAGTCTTACAGTCATCCTGTTGTTGATTAAAGCAGAGGCTCGGAGAGTCATTCATGGAATCAAATGCTGTTAGAGAGTCCAAGGTTAAGATTTATGATATTTTGGAGCATGTTCCTGTGCAGAAAATTGGTTTGGCCAGATATTTCAGTGTGTTAAAGAAGAATATTTGTAAGGAATCTGATTTAATTAAGGTACATTCCCCATGATTAGCTGCCAGACACTGTAATTACCAGCTTGGACATGTTACAGGAATGTCTAACACTACAAGATTTTGTAGAGTGGCTTATTTCCCCCCTCATTTTGAAAATGTATAATTATCAGTCAAATTATTTGAAATATTTTACAAATGGGTCATGGATTGACAACTTGATATTCTTCCAGACTGGAGGAAAGAGAATCTTTGCTGACAATGTCTCATCATGCTGTGTGATATGAAAAACAGAAAAAGGAAGGGCTTAATTTCAGCAAGTCACCCACTAAGTGTTTTGAACCTCTTTTTTAAAAACAATTATGAAGTGGGCTAAGTTACATGGCAAGGATTCAGTGAGATAAAGGGTGAAGAGAAGTATGGGATGTTTAGCAGGACTGGTTGAGAGACATTCTTTAGAGTTGCTTATGCTAAATGCATGAAGCTAAAGGACAAGATAGAGACAGTGACCCCTGAGAAGGATGAAATATGATGCTAGCCGATTAAGGCAGAGCAGTCTCTAATTCTTTTTGCAAAATTACTCCATTGCTTTCAAATCTGAAATAGTTAAGCAATTAGAGGGACTCAGTAGAATAGAGTGATTAGAACATTGTTTTGAATTCAATTCTTGACTCATCCACAAATTAACATCTACTATTTGGAAACTTTAATAGGATGATGGGCACAGAGTGTGTGTATACAGTTTTATTCATCCTTAGAACAACCCTATAGAAGCAAAGAAACTGTTTTTTAAGTTTCTGTGTTATTTCCATTGCACAGGTGAGTAGACTGAGACTTAGAAAAGTTAACTAATGTGTTAAAAGGTAAGACAGCTTCTAAGTGGCATCTGGATGCAAGTCCAGGTTANCTTGACTCATCCACAAATTAATATCTACTATTTGGAAACTTTAATAGGATGATGGGCACAGAGTGTGTGTATACAGTTTTATTCATCCTTAGAACAACCCCATAGAAGCAAAGAAATTGTTTTTTAAGTTTTTGTGTTATTTCCATTGCACAGGTGAGTAGACTGAGACTTAGAAAAGTTAACTAATGTGTTAAAATGTAAGACAGCTTCTAAGTGGCATCTGGATGCAAGTCCAGGTTGCTTCTGACATAAACTAGGTCACCACACTGCCTCTTAAATTTGTTGAGGTTTACACCCCTTATCAGCGAAACAGAGCTCATGATTTCTCCTCTCTGTCTTGCTGAGAAATTTAAAAGAGATAAAGTGTGAAACGTATTTCACAATAACCACCAAATCTTGTTAAAAATGAAGAAGCTGAAGTAAGATGTGCTTGTTTGTGTGTGTGTTTTCTTGTGTCAGCCTAAGTGAACTGCTTTTTTACCTGCTCACATGGAGGGGCCAAGGGAAGGTGACTGGTAGCAGGCAGGCAGCCTTGGTTTACGTGACTCAGTTTACATGACTCCAGCACAGGGCTCCAAAACTAGCAAGTGTGCAAATCAGACTCTTAGCTGCATGAGTAGGATACAGTCAGGATGGCGATATGCTGAGGTAGCTTGTACCCACTGTTTGTGCCTTTTAAGAAGGCTATAAAGAAAGCAGAGACAACATTCTACTTGTACTATGAAATAATTGCCTGGATTTACACCAGGGAAAAATGGGAAAATGGACCTGGACTAGAATAAAAGATTTGTTTATTTTGCTTCTACTTCATGAATACCCAAAGGCAAGCTGGGAAAACTTGTTTGGAAAGACAGCTAAGGTAGTAAAGAAGAGACACTTCTATTATTTAGGCAGAGGTGTTTCCAAAATTCTCCCTTAATGTTGGCTTAGTCTCTCTCATTCTCTCTCTCTCACACACACACATATACACACATGCACACACACAGAATTGCTCAGAATAATTAGGATACAAATTCCACACTATGTCTTAGAGGTAATAATTTAATTAGCCTTTAGTATTACAGGCTTCCCTGGTGGCTCAGTTGGTAAAGAATCTGCCTGCAATGCAGGAGAACCCGGTTCGATTCCTGGGTCAGGAAGATCCCCTGGAGAAGGGATAGGTTACCCATTCCAGTATTCTTGAGCTTCCCTTGTGGCTCAGCTGGTTAAGAATCTGCCCACAATGCAGGAGACCTGGGTTGGGAAGATCCCCAGGAGAAGGGAAAGTCTACCCACTCCAGTATTCTGGCTTGGAGAATTTCAAGGACTGTACAGTCCATGGGGTCACAAAGAGTCGGATACGACTGAGTGACTTTCACTTTCACTTTCTTTTCAGTGTTACATAGTTGATAGCTTATATAGATTTAGCGATCAGACACACCTAGTGTAAAACCGCAGGTCTACTGTATGTGTTATACTTGGATATTTGATACCCTGAATCTCTAACTTGTTCCATGATTGACCCATGCTGTACTGCTCACTTCGTTTTCTTGAATTCTCTGGTCATCAATTTTCCTTTCTTTGGGGTTTTTTCCCTTCTTTTGGCTCCAAATATGTTACCATCTCTCTGAGTTGTCAACCCTGAATATGCTTCTGATTAATTAGCATCTTCCTATTCAGGCTTGATGTAGTCATGTATTGGTGGACTAATACTCAAGATAGAAGGAATAAAGTTGCCAAACTTGAGGTCAAGCCTAAAGTTGGAGCAGCGAGAGAAGCTATTTTCTAGTAAATGACTGTTTTTCAGTCAAGTGGGGCTTTCCAATTACTCAGCATCCCAAAGAGGATGGGCACAGAGAGAATCAGGGCGTGAAGCATCACAGTATGCGTGAAGACCAATTAAGAATAGAGAGTAGACATTTGCTACTAAGAGTGGGAGGTACAAACTAGAGCTAGCTATTTCTTTCCAAAGAAAGCAGCGGTATTTTTTTTAAATAGGATTCCTGTGGCCTTCAAATGGTCAGGAATGAAGCAATTAAATAAAAATGTGTATAGTAGACATCATGGGTTTTCTGATTAATGCCCCATTTCTAGGAATCGCTCCTCCACCCAAGTTTACATTTGCAGTGGCAGCAGCTATGTCATAATTTTTAATTTTTCTCCTTCCCTCAGCCTCTATTATTTGTCCCAAGGAAAATAATCTAACCCAAACTATGCCAAACAATCTCTTCTCCAGGGCATTTGGACTTAGGGTCCAAAGTGTAAGAAAAAATGTGCAGGGTCTATCTTGGATATGTTTATTGTTATGTACAAGGAGAAAGAAGCCAGTCTTTTGAGAATGAGAAGAATGGATGTGCAAATAAGGAGAGAGAGAAGCATGATAACTGTAATCTTGAGACACTCCATATATTTTATAATTATTTTTATTTTAGGTTGTTCTAGTTAAATTTGGTAGCTGAAATTAAAAAAAAAAAAATTGTCTAACTCTCAACATGCCAAGCTGAATGTAATCACTGGGCCTTTGCTGAAGTCATTCTCCTGACTGGAACTTCCTTCTCTCCTCTCCAACTTTGCCTTGGCCTCTGGTAACCCACCCAAGTCAAGTGTCTCCTCCTCTGAGAAGTCCTTCCTGAACCTATCTGATGTCAGTCTCCTGGGACGTCTTTTATGGGAAGCTTGATCAGAGTGCCGAAGAACTGATGCTTTTGAACTGTGATGTTGGAGAAGACTCTTGAGAGTGCCTTGGACTGCAAGGAGATCCAACCAGTCCCTTCTAAAGGAGATCAGCCCTGGGATTTCTTTGGAAGGAATGATGCTAAAGCTGAAACTCCAGTACTTTGGCCACCTCATGCGAAGAGTTGACTCATTGGAAAAGACTCTGATGCTGGGAGGGATTGGGGGCAGGAGGAGAAGGGGACGACCGAGGATGAGATGGCTGGATGGCATCACCGACTCGATGGATGTGAGTCTGAGTGAACTCCGAGAGATGGTGATGGACAGGGAGGCCTGGCGTGTTGCGATTCATGGGGCCGCAAAGAGTCGGACACGACTGAGTAGCTGAACTGAACTGATTAAACTCATGGATTGAAAGGAAAATGGCTTTTGGTAATCTGTCTTTTCTTCACTTTGGGTTTGTTTAATCTTTCAGCGTCCCTAAGCAATCCTGACACTGGAGACAGCTTAGTTATGTATTGTATTGTTGTAGTNGGGTTTTTTCCCTTCTTTTGGCTCCAAATATGTTACCATCTCTCTGAGTTGTCAACCCTGAATATGCTTCTGATTAATTAGCATCTTCCTATTCAGGCTTGATGTAGTCATGTATTGGTGGACTAATACTCAAGATAGAAGGAATAAAGTTGCCAAACTTGAGGTCAAGCCTAAAGTTGGAGCAGCGAGAGAAGCTATTTTCTAGTAAATGACTGTTTTTCAGTCAAGTGGGGCTTTCCAATTACTCAGCATCCCAAAGAGGATGGGCACAGAGAGAATCAGGGCGTGAAGCATCACAGTATGCGTGAAGACCAATTAAGAATAGAGAGTAGACATTTGCTACTAAGAGTGGGAGGTACAAACTAGAGCTAGCTATTTCTTTCCAAAGAAAGCAGCGGTATTTTTTTTAAATAGGATTCCTGTGGCCTTCAAATGGTCAGGAATGAAGCAATTAAATAAAAATGTGTATAGTAGACATCATGGGTTTTCTGATTAATGCCCCATTTCTAGGAATCGCTCCTCCACCCAAGTTTACATTTGCAGTGGCAGCAGCTATGTCATAATTTTTAATTTTTCTCCTTCCCTCAGCCTCTATTATTTGTCCCAAGGAAAATAATCTAACCCAAACTATGCCAAACAATCTCTTCTCCAGGGCATTTGGGCTTAGGGTCCAAAGTGTAAGAAAAAATGTGCAGGGTCTATCTTGGATATGTTTCTTGTTATGTACAAGGAGAAAGAAGCCAGTCTTTTGAGAATGAGAAGAATGGATGTGCAAATAAGGAGAGAGAGAAGCATGGTAACTGTAATCTTGAGACACTCCATATATTTTATAATTATTTTTATTTTAGGTTGTTCTAGTTAAATTTGGTAGCTGAAATTAAAAAAAAAAAAATTGTCTAACTCTCAACATGCCAAGCTGAATGTAATCACTGGGCCTTTGCTGAAGTCATTCTCCTGACTGGAACTTCCTTCTCTCCTCTCCAACTTTGCCTTGGCCTCTGGTAACCCACCCAAGTCAAGTGTCTCCTCCTCTGAGAAGTCCTTCCTGAACCTATCTGATGTCAGTCTCCTGGGACGTCTTTTATGGGAAGCTTGATCAGAGTGCCGAAGAACTGATGCTTTTGAACTGTGATGTTGGAGAAGACTCTTGAGAGTGCCTTGGACTGCAAGGAGATCCAACCAGTCCCTTCTAAAGGAGATCAGCCCTGGGATTTCTTTGGAAGGAATGATGCTAAAGCTGAAACTCCAGTACTTTGGCCACCTCATGCGAAGAGTTGACTCATTGGAAAAGACTCTGATGCTGGGAGGGATTGGGGGCAGGAGGAGAAGGGGACGACCGAGGATGAGATGGCTGGATGGCATCACCGACTCGATGGATGTGAGTTTGAGTGAACTCCGAGAGATGGTGATGGACAGGGAGGCCTGGCGTGTTGCGATTCATGGGGCCGCAAAGAGTCGGACACGACTGAGTAGCTGAACTGAACTGATTAAACTCATGGATTGAAAGGAAAATGGCTTTTGGTAATCTGTCTTTTCTTCACTTTGGGTTTGTTTAATCTTTCAGCGTCCCTAAGCAATCCTGACACTGGAGACAGCTTAGTTATGTATTGTATTGTTGTAGTCTCTACGTCATGTCTGAATCTTTTGCAACTGGTTGTGTGTTAAAGCTACAAAATTCTGTATCAGAAAAAAGTACTTTTCTATGTCTTATAGTAGAGATTCCCATTATCAAAATATAAAGTAGAGCAACTTATTAGAAATATTTCTACTGATCACAAGAGGTAATCATACCTGAAAACCTGCTTTTGGCCAAGTGTGGATCTAGGTTTATGCTTTTGAAAGACAAAGGAGTACAAAGAGAACTCAAATCATCTACTTGGTCTTGGTAATTAAATAAAACTCAGAGAAATGTAATTGGATCTTTGATGCACATGTAACAGTGTTCAGGGTAGCACTTTTGTCTCAGCCCAGATTTTAAAATGGAAAAAAAACATTGGCTTAAAAGGGAAAAGACACTTGAAACACACACGCAGAGGCTCGGCTCTGGCTGTGTCTGTGGCAGCATCATGAATGCAGGACCCAATGCTGAGTATTAACAATAAGAGAGGAGACACAGCAGACGGTCAGCACAGTCTCCCAAATGTCAGCCAGTGGCATCATTAACACAGTGCAGCGTCCAATAACTCTGAGTTCCCCACGGACAGAGACTGTGCAGGAATAATTACTTGGACATCACATGTACTTCATCACTTCCAAATTAGATTTTACTAATCCACCGCTTTATTTTCAGAGTAATCTCATTACTACAATGGTGTTCCTTCTTTTTTTTTTTCCCCAACGCCTTGGAAGATTTATTGCTTTAAACCAATAGCAAGATTTAGCGATTGCCAAAGGACATATTATTTTAAGATTTTTAGACTGATGTGAGTGGGGCTGTGGAAATCCATTCCTTCTACTTTTCCTTTCCCCATACGCCAACAAAGAATTTATGGTGAAAAACAAATCATAGATCCATACCTTGATATTTTTACAATGATACAAACAAAACCATATTAAAGGATGCAGCAGATTATTTCAAAAGAGAGTAAGGAATAACTGATGACCACACGCAGTCTTTCCTTATAAATTGTATCCAAAAAAAGTGTTATCTATTCTCAGTGGATATTTTGTCAAGCATATTTTATTTTTCTCCACTATTAATAAGATTAAACAAATGTTCTTGGCATTTTTTTCCATTCATGTTGACCCAGTGAAGATGAAGTTAGAGAATGATGAATAATTTCTTCCTTCAAGATACTATAGTGTTTTAAGATCTGCAAATTCTAGACTATGCCAGCCAGTTATTCTTTTGTTCTTCCACAGAGTTAATCTGATATAGCATGGTTATTTTAACCAACAAAAAATATCTCATGGTATCATGTAAAATAAGCAAATTATGATGGAAACTATCAAAAAACAATATTTTGTTTTTAGACTTATTAATTCCACTCAATATTTTTGATTACATGCATGCTAATACACACCATACCTAATTTTGTACTTTAATTTCCATATTTGAGAATTTAAAATGTATGATTAAATCTTGAATGAAAATAAATATATAGAGTCACAATAATTAATTGCATTCCTTTTACAGGGAGGTTTTTCACTACAGAAGCATAAATTATCAGGAAAAATGCAAACAAAATGTTTAACCATAATAAGGGACAAACATTGTGCTAGGCATTGGTATTACAAAAATGATCAAGATCACCATGCTTTCTTTTCCTGGGGCACATAAAAAGTAGTAAGGGAGCCAGAAAATTAGATGCATGGTAATTAATTACCATGAGTGAAGTAAACTGAATTACCTTTGAAGGAGTCATGATATTTGATGTGTTCCTAATCCCCTTTTGAGAGGTTTCCCAGTTGGCTCAGTGGCAAAAAAAAAAAAAAAAAAA
>SJYW01032699.1:122621-150275 GCA_006410735.1 Raphicerus campestris | reverse complement strand
GCAGCTCCTGAGTCTTGGCGGGACCCTTGGGGTTCCTCTCGAGAGGGGACGGGTGGGGTGGGGAACTTCTGGGGTAACAGCAACGGTGTGGAGGAGACTTTCGAGGTCCACTAGGGACGGGGTGAATTCCCCTGAGATGCCATTGCAGACAAGGGCCACACCACACCTGCAGGGGAGAAGCTTCCGGTTTTTCTGGAGTTGCAGAGGGGTCCTCTCAAGTTACGACGGGGACCCCAGGGACCCGCCCCTGTATGCTCAGGAGAGGCCATTCTCAGTGTNAGACAAGGGCCACACCACACCTGCAGGGGAGAAGCTTCCGGTTTTTCTGGAGTTGCAGAGGGGTCCTCTCAAGTTACGACGGGGACCCCAGGGACCCGCCCCTGTATGCTCAGGAGAGGCCATTCTCAGTGTGAGTTGCGAGGCGCTTCAGGGGATTCCTACCCAGTCATCACTGGGTCCTCAGTCCTCGTCTGGTGCTGAGGTCTGAGCCTGAGATTTCCTCGCTCATGCTTTCATAGGTCTTGAGGTTACTCTGGAGCCCCCACAGGGGGCTTGCATGGCCTCTTTCTTCCCCAACTGCAGCGGCAGTGTTCGTCTCTCCATAAAGCGGACACAGGGATCTGTGGCTTGCCATCGATGTACTCCATGGCTGTCTCAAATGCCAGTGTGCTGGGAGTCGAGCCTCAGGGTGACAGTTGAGATGGTGCAGGGCAGTCATGTTCATCTGGAGTGGACGAGGCATTTGGGATTATTGGGGAGTGGTGGTCGGACACCTGAGGACCATCCCATCACTCCTGATGTGAGGTCACCTCTTGGGATGCAAGGTGAGTGCCAGAAAACCTTTCCCAATGGAGCATGGAAGGGCCCCTCATCTGGAGCTGAGCATGGGAAAATGGAGCTCCTCTTGAGTCACAGCGGGACAATTGACGGTCCTCTCAAGTGGGGACATGTGGAGCACGGAAATTCTTGGGTCACAGCAAGGGTGTGAAAGAGCATTTCGAGATCTAAGAGGGAACGGGTGATTTCACCCATGCAACCGTAGTGGACAAGGGCCTCACACCGCCTGCAAGGGTGAAGCTTCTGGTTTTTCTCAAGTTGTGGCGGCTTCCTCAGCACTTACGACGGGGACCACAGGGATCCGGCCCTGTGGCCCCAGAATAGGCCAGTCTCTGCGAGGGGCGAGGCACATCTCGGGATTCCTCACCAGTGGCACTAAGTCCTCAATCCCCTTCTGGTGCTGTGGCTGCAGCCTGAGATTGCTCGCCCGTGCTGACATTTCTGTTGGGCTTCCCCTGGAGCCCGCAGAAGGGAGTCAGGCCACGTCTCGACTGGAGACGTGCATGGCCACTTTCCTTCCCAACTGCAGTAAGAATGTTCAGGTCCCTGTCGAGCAGATACAGGGATCTATGTCTTGCATTTGAGGAACTCTGGGGCTGTCACAGGTGCCAGTGTGTTGGAGTTGAGCCTCAGGGTTACAGTCCAAGTAGTGCAGGGCAGTCAGGTTCATCTGAAGTGGACGGGGCATTTGGGGGACTTGGGGAATTGTGGCCCAAAGTCTGAGGCTCCTCCCGAATTTCCAGGTGTGAGCACCTCTACTTGGGATGCGAGGGGAACACCACGAAACCTTTCCAGACGGAGCAGACAAATGTCCCCTCATCTGGAGGTCAGCAGGGGAAAACGGGGCTCCTCTTAAATCTTGGCCAGGCCCTTAGGGTTCCTCTCGAGTGGGGATGGGTGGGGCAAGGAAGTTCTTAGGTCACAGCAAAGGTGAGAAGGAGCCTTTCGAGGTCCACGAGGGATAGGTTGAATTCACCTGAGATGCCATTGAGAACAAGGGCCACACCACTTCTGAAGGGGAGAAGCTTCCCATTTTACTCGAGTTGCAGCGGGGTCCTCTTGAGTTACGGCGTGGACCCAAGGGACACGCCCCTGTATCCTCAGGAGAGGCCATTCTCAGTGCAAGTTGCGAGGCGCCTCTGGGGATTCCTCCCCAGTCATCGCCGGGTCCTCAGTCCTTGTCTGGTGCTGAGTTCAGAGCCTGATATTTCCACGCTCATGCTTCCATATGTCTTGAGATTACTCTTGAGCCCCCACAGGGGAGTTAGTCCTCTTCTTGCTTGGAGACTTGCACGGCCTCTTTCTTCCCCAGTTGCAGCAGCAGTGTCCAGCTCCCCATAAAGCGGACACAGGGATGTGTGGCTTGCCATTGAGGTACTCCAGGGCTGTCTGACATGCCAATGTGTTGGGAATCCAACCTCGGGGTGACAGTCGAGAGAGTGCAGTGCAGTCATGTTCATCTGGAGAGGACGAGGCATTAATGGATCTTGGGGAGTGGTGGTCAGATACCTGAGGCTCCTCCTGAATCTCCAGATGTAAGGCCACGTCTTGGGATGCGAAGGGAGAGCCTGAAAACCTTTCCGAATGGAAGAGGGAAAGGGCCCCTCATCTGAAGCTCAGCAGGGGAAAACAGAATTCCTCTTGAGCATGGCGGTACCCTCGTGGTTCCTCTCGAGTGGGTCATTTGGGCCGGGGAACTTCTTAGGTTACAACAAGGAAATGAAGGAGGCTTTCGAGGTCCAAGATGGAAGGGGTGATTTCCCTCGAGATGCTGCAGCAGACAAGAGTCTCACCCTCACTGCAGGGGAGAAGCTTCTGGTTTTTCTCGAGTTGCTGNAACAACAGTTGGACTTTTATGAAAGAGCACTAGAGAATTTGACTGTCTTAACAAGGTTAAATTGTGATATTGTAACTTCTGTTTTATGGCTTTTCCGGTTCTTAATGAAATGTTAAAAAAGATTATGTTTGCCCAGGTCATGGAAAAGGAGCCCACGTTGGGGACCCACCAAACCCCTGGATTAACTTAGCCCTCCAAGAGATTAACTGAGACAGATAAAGAGTTCTAGATGCCCATCATCTAGAGAGATTCCGCCTAGCCCCCAAGAAGTGGCTGGATAGTCAATGACAGGTAAGACCCTCAGAGGAGGGCAACCTAAGACATGCACAGCTGCGAGAGGGGCTGGCGAGGCTTGCTGCCTACAGCTTTACGCCTTGTTCTACAGAACATCAATACAGATGTCTCGAGGGCTTAAATTAAATAAAAAAGGGGGAGATGTGGGGCCCTAAACGGGAAACCTTGGAGGAAAAAAAAGGGGGCTAGCTTGACAGTTGGAGACAGTTGGAAACAGTTGAAAACTAAGATGACGCCTGGCGGAAGTGATAGGGGCGGGGTCTGTGTTTGTCAGTTTTTGATTGGCTCTCTTGATTTCCATGCACGTGAGGATTTGACCTTTAACATGATGGATGAAACTGATGGCACATAATGATTTGACCTTTAATGTGATTGGTGCAACTATGTAAAGTCCCTCCAAAAACAGCCCCTGCTTGCCTATAGAAGCTGGGAGTTTGCAGCAATAAAGTGGAACTGCTTCGATGGAACCCCTGTCGCGTCTGATTCTCCCTCGCTGGCTGAGGGGCAGGGTTGGCGGAGAGCAGGTTCACCTCACTTCAGGAACCCTCAGCTTTGCTGAGGAAAGTTCCAATGCCTCTAGTCTTTCTGTGGAGCGCCACCAGCAGCTCCTGAGTCTTGGCAGGACCCTTGGGGTTCCTCTCGAGAGGGGACGGGTGGGGTGGGGAACTTCTGGGGTAACAGCAACGGTGTGGAGGAGACTTTCGAGGTCCACTAGGGACGGGGTGAATTCCCCTGAGATGCCATTGCAGACAAGGGCCACACCACACCTGCAGGGGAGAAGCTTCCGGTTTTTCTGGAGTTGCAGAGGGGTCCTCTCAAGTTACGACGGGGACCCCAGGGACCCGCCCCTGTATGCTCAGGAGAGGCCATTCTCAGTGTGAGTTGCGAGGCGCTTCAGGGGATTCCTACCCAGTCATCACTGGGTCCTCAGTCCTCGTCTGGTGCTGAGGTCTGAGCCTGAGATTTCCTCGCTCATGCTTTCATAGGTCTTGAGGTTACTCTGGAGCCCCCACAGGGGGCTTGCATGGCCTCTTTCTTCCCCAACTGCAGCGGCAGTGTTCGTCTCTCCATAAAGCGGACACAGGGATCTGTGGCTTGCCATCGATGTACTCCATGGCTGTCTCAAATGCCAGTGTGCTGGGAGTCGAGCCTCAGGGTGACAGTTGAGATGGTGCAGGGCAGTCATGTTCATCTGGAGTGGACGAGGCATTTGGGATTATTGGGGAGTGGTGGTCGGACACCTGAGGACCATCCCATCACTCCTGATGTGAGGTCACCTCTTGGGATGCAAGGTGAGTGCCAGAAAACCTTTCCCAATGGAGCATGGAAGGGCCCCTCATCTGGAGCTGAGCATGGGAAAATGGAGCTCCTCTTGAGTCACAGCGGGACAATTGACAGTCCTCTCAAGTGGGGACATGTGGAGCACAGAAATTCTTGGGTCACAGCAAGGGTGTGAAAGAGCATTTCGAGATCTAAGAGGGAACGGGTGATTTCACCCATGCAACCGTAGTGGACAAGGGCCTCACACCGCCTGCAAGGGTGAAGCTTCTGGTTTTTCTCGAGTTGTGGCGGCTTCCTCAGCACTTACGACGGGGACCACAGGGATCCGGCCCTGTGGCCCCAGAATAGGCCAGTCTCTGCGAGGGGCGAGGCACATCTCGGGATTCCTCACCAGTGGCACTAAGTCCTCAATCCCCTTCTGGTGCTGTGGCTGCAGCCTGAGATTGCTCGCCCGTGCTGACATTTCTGTTGGGCTTCCCCTGGAGCCCGCAGAAGGGAGTCAGGCCACGTCTCGACTGGAGACGTGCATGGCCACTTTCCTTCCCAACTGCAGTAAGAATGTTCAGGTCCCTGTCGAGCAGATACAGGGATCTATGTCTTGCATTTGAGGAACTCTGGGGCTGTCACAGGTGCCAGTGTGTTGGAGTTGAGCCTCAGGGTTACAGTCCAAGTAGTGCAGGGCAGTCAGGTTCATCTGAAGTGGACGGGGCATTTGGGGGACTTGGGGAATTGTGGCCCAAAGTCTGAGGCTCCTCCCGAATTTCCAGGTGTGAGCACCTCTACTTGGGATGCGAGGGGAACACCACGAAACCTTTCCAGACGGAGCAGACAAATGTCCCCTCATCTGGAGGTCAGCAGGGGAAAACGGGGCTCCTCTTAAATCTTGGCCAGGCCCTTAGGGTTCCTCTCGAGTGGGGATGGGTGGGGCAAGGAAGTTCTTAGGTCACAGCAAAGGTGAGAAGGAGCCTTTCGAGGTCCACGAGGGATAGGTTGAATTCACCTGAGATGCCATTGAGAACAAGGGCCACACCACTTCTGAAGGGGAGAAGCTTCCCATTTTACTCGAGTTGCAGCGGGGTCCTCTTGAGTTACGGCGTGGACCCAAGGGACACGCCCCTGTATCCTCAGGAGAGGCCATTCTCAGTGCAAGTTGCGAGGCGCCTCTGGGGATTCCTCCCCAGTCATCGCCGGGTCCTCAGTCCTTGTCTGGTGCTGAGTTCAGAGCCTGATATTTCCACGCTCATGCTTCCATATGTCTTGAGATTACTCTTGAGCCCCCACAGGGGAGTTAGTCCTCTTCTTGCTTGGAGACTTGCACGGCCTCTTTCTTCCCCAGTTGCAGCAGCAGTGTCCAGCTCCCCATAAAGCGGACACAGGGATGTGTGGCTTGCCATTGAGGTACTCCAGGGCTGTCTGACATGCCAATGTGTTGGGAATCCAACCTCGGGGTGACAGTCGAGAGAGTGCAGTGCAGTCATGTTCATCTGGAGAGGACGAGGCATTAATGGATCTTGGGGAGTGGTGGTCAGATACCTGAGGCTCCTCTTGAATCTCCAGATGTAAGGCCACGTCTTGGGATGCGAAGGGAGAGCCTGAAAACCTTTCCGAATGGAAGAGGGAAAGGGCCCCTCATCTGAAGCTCAGCAGGGGAAAACAGAATTCCTCTTGAGCATGGCGGTACCCTCGTGGTTCCTCTCGAGTGGGTCATTTGGGCCGGGGAACTTCTTAGGTTACAACAAGGAAATGAAGGAGGCTTTCGAGGTCCAAGATGGAAGGGGTGATTTCCCTCGAGATGCTGCAGCAGACAAGAGTCTCACCCTCACTGCAGGGGAGAAGCTTCTGGTTTTTCTCGAGTTGCTGTGGGGTCCTCTCGAGTTACGACGGGACCCCAGGGACCTGCCCCTCTAACCTCAGGAGAGGTCAGTCTCCATGCGATTTGAGAGGCACCTGTTAGGATTCCTCCAGAGACCTCTCCGGTCCTCAGTCCTCATCTGGTGCTGAGGCCAGAGCCTGTGCTTGCCTCGCCCATGCTGACGTAGGTCTTGGGGTTCCCCTGGAGCCCCATAGGGGATTCAGGGTTCGTCTCGCCTGTGGAAGTGCACAGCCGCTTTTCTCCCCAACTGCAGCAACAGTGTCTGGGTAGTTGTCGAGCGGATACAGGAATCAGTGGCTTGACATCGAGGTACCCCAGTGCTATAACACATGCCAGAGTGCAAGATTCTAGCCTCGGGGTGACAGTCGAGGCAGTGCAGGACAGTCAGAGTCATCTGGAGTGGACTAGGCATTTGGGGGTCCTGCGGAAATGTGACCCGAGGCCTGAGGCTTCTCTGGACTCGCCTGATGTGAGTGCCTCCTCTTGGGGTGGGAGGCAGGAGCCAGGAACCTTTTCCCGATGGAGCAGGGAAAGGGCTCCTCATCTGGAGCTGAGCATGGGAAAATGGAGCTCCTGTTGATTTGCGGCGGGACCCTCGGCGTTCCTCTCGAGTGGGGACGTGTCGGGTGGGGGAACTTCTTGGGTCACAAAAAGGGTGTGAAAGAGCATTTTGAGGTCCAAGAGGGAACGGGTGATTTCCCCCTGAATGCGGCAGTGGACAAGTGCCTCACTCCTCCTGCAAGGGAGAAGCTTCTGGTTTTTCTTGAGTTGTGGCGGGGTCCTCTCGAGTTATGACGCCACCGCAGGGATTCTCCCCTGTGACCCCAGGACAAGCCATNACAAGGGCCTCACACCGCCTGCAAGGGTGAAGCTTCTGGTTTTTCTCGAGTTGTGGCGGCTTCCTCAGCACTTACGACGGGGACCACAGGGATCCGGCCCTGTGGCCCCAGAATAGGCCAGTCTCTGCGAGGGGCGAGGCACATCTCGGGATTCCTCACCAGTGGCACTAAGTCCTCAATCCCCTTCTGGTGCTGTGGCTGCAGCCTGAGATTGCTCGCCCGTGCTGACATTTCTGTTGGGCTTCCCCTGGAGCCCGCAGAAGGGAGTCAGGCCACGTCTCGACTGGAGACGTGCATGGCCACTTTCCTTCCCAACTGCAGTAAGAATGTTCAGGTCCCTGTCGAGCAGATACAGGGATCTATGTCTTGCATTTGAGGAACTCTGGGGCTGTCACAGGTGCCAGTGTGTTGGAGTTGAGCCTCAGGGTTACAGTCCAAGTAGTGCAGGGCAGTCAGGTTCATCTGAAGTGGACGGGGCATTTGGGGGACTTGGGGAATTGTGGCCCAAAGTCTGAGGCTCCTCCCGAATTTCCAGGTGTGAGCACCTCTACTTGGGATGCGAGGGGAACACCACGAAACCTTTCCAGACGGAGCAGACAAATGTCCCCTCATCTGGAGGTCAGCAGGGGAAAACGGGGCTCCTCTTAAATCTTGGCCAGGCCCTTAGGGTTCCTCTCGAGTGGGGATGGGTGGGGCAAGGAAGTTCTTAGGTCACAGCAAAGGTGAGAAGGAGCCTTTCGAGGTCCACGAGGGATAGGTTGAATTCACCTGAGATGCCATTGAGAACAAGGGCCACACCACTTCTGAAGGGGAGAAGCTTCCCATTTTACTCGAGTTGCAGCGGGGTCCTCTTGAGTTACGGCGTGGACCCAAGGGACACGCCCCTGTATCCTCAGGAGAGGCCATTCTCAGTGCAAGTTGCGAGGCGCCTCTGGGGATTCCTCCCCAGTCATCGCCGGGTCCTCAGTCCTTGTCTGGTGCTGAGTTCAGAGCCTGATATTTCCACGCTCATGCTTCCATATGTCTTGAGATTACTCTTGAGCCCCCACAGGGGAGTTAGTCCTCTTCTTGCTTGGAGACTTGCACGGCCTCTTTCTTCCCCAGTTGCAGCAGCAGTGTCCAGCTCCCCATAAAGCGGACACAGGGATGTGTGGCTTGCCATTGAGGTACTCCAGGGCTGTCTGACATGCCAATGTGTTGGGAATCCAACCTCGGGGTGACAGTCGAGAGAGTGCAGTGCAGTCATGTTCATCTGGAGAGGACGAGGCATTAATGGATCTTGGGGAGTGGTGGTCAGATACCTGAGGCTCCTCTTGAATCTCCAGATGTAAGGCCACGTCTTGGGATGCGAAGGGAGAGCCTGAAAACCTTTCCGAATGGAAGAGGGAAAGGGCCCCTCATCTGAAGCTCAGCAGGGGAAAACAGAATTCCTCTTGAGCATGGCGGTACCCTCGTGGTTCCTCTCGAGTGGGTCATTTGGGCCGGGGAACTTCTTAGGTTACAACAAGGAAATGAAGGAGGCTTTCGAGGTCCAAGATGGAAGGGGTGATTTCCCTCGAGATGCTGCAGCAGACAAGAGTCTCACCCTCACTGCAGGGGAGAAGCTTCTGGTTTTTCTCGAGTTGCTGCGGGGTCCTCTCGAGTTACGACGGGACCCCAGGGACCTGCCCCTCTAACCTCAGGAGAGGTCAGTCTCCATGCGATTTGAGAGGCACCTGTTAGGATTCCTCCAGAGACCTCTCCGGTCCTCAGTCCTCATCTGGTGCTGAGGCCAGAGCCTGTGCTTGCCTCGCCCATGCTGACGTAGGTCTTGGGGTTCCCCTGGAGCCCCATAGGGGATTCAGGGTTCGTCTCGCCTGTGGAAGTGCACAGCCGCTTTTCTCCCCAACTGCAGCAACAGTGTCTGGGTAGTTGTCGAGCGGATACAGGAATCAGTGGCTTGACATCGAGGTACCCCAGTGCTATAACACATGCCAGAGTGCAAGATTCTAGCCTCGGGGTGACAGTCGAGGCAGTGCAGGACAGTCAGAGTCATCTGGAGTGGACTAGGCATTTGGGGGTCCTGCGGAAATGTGACCCGAGGCCTGAGGCTTCTCTGGACTCGCCTGATGTGAGTGCCTCCTCTTGGGGTGGGAGGCAGGAGCCAGGAACCTTTTCCCGATGGAGCAGGGAAAGGGCTCCTCATCTGGAGCTGAGCATGGGAAAATGGAGCTCCTGTTGATTTGCGGCGGGACCCTCGGCGTTCCTCTCGAGTGGGGACGTGTCGGGTGGGGGAACTTCTTGGGTCACAAAAAGGGTGTGAAAGAGCATTTTGAGGTCCAAGAGGGAACGGGTGATTTCCCCCTGAATGCGGCAGTGGACAAGTGCCTCACTCCTCCTGCAAGGGAGAAGCTTCTGGTTTTTCTTGAGTTGTGGCGGGGTCCTCTCGAGTTATGACGCCACCGCAGGGATTCTCCCCTGTGACCCCAGGACAAGCCATTCTCGGTGCAAATGGCGAGGCACATCGGGGGATTCCTCCCCAGTGGCGCCAAGTCCTCAGTCCCCTTCTGGTGCTGAGGCTGCAGCCTGAGATTGCCTCGACCATGCTGACATTTGTATTGGGCTTCCCCAAGACCCCGCAGAGGGGAATCAGGCCTCGACTCCACTGGAGACGTGCATAGCCGCTTTCTTTCTCAAGTGCAGTACCAGTGTCCGGGTCCCTGTCCAGCGGATACAGGGATCTATGGCTTTCACTCGAGGTACCCTAGAGCTGTCAGACGTGCCAGTGTGCTTTAGTCGAGCCTCGGGATTACAGTCGAGGCAGTGCAGGGCAGTCAGGTTCATCTGAAGTGCACGAGGCATTTGGGCATCTTAGGAAATGGTGTCCCAACCTGGGAGACTCCTCCCGACTTTCCAGGTGTGAGCACGTCCTCTTGGGATGCGAGGGGAACACCGCAAACCTGTCCCGATGGAGCAGGGAAATGGCCCCTCAACTGGATCTCAGCAGGGGAAAATGGGGCTCCTCTTGGGCCTTTGTGGGACCATTGGGGTTTCTCTCGAGTGGGGACGGGTGGGGCGGGGAACTTCTGGGGTTACAGCAAGGGTGTGAAGGAGCCTTTCCAGGTCCATGGGATATAGGGTGAATTCCCCTGTGATGCCTTTGTGGACAAGGGCCACACCATGCCTGAAGGGGGGAAGCTTCCAGTTTTTCTTGATTTGCGGCGGGGTACTCTCGATTATGACAGTGAGCAAGGACCCGCCCCTGTATCCTCAGGTGAGGCTATTCTCAGTGAGAGTTTCAAGGCGCCTCTGTGGTTTCCTCCCCAGTCATCGCTGGGTCCTCAGTGCTCATCTGGTGCTGAGATCGGAGTCTGAGGTTTCCTTGCTCATGCATTCATAGGTCTTGAGGTTACTATGGAACCCCTACAATGTCGTGAGGCCTCTTCTCGCCTGGAGACTTGCATGGCCTCTTACTTCCCCAACTGCAGCGCCAGTGTCTGTCTACCCGTAAAGCAGACACAGGGATCTGTGTCTTGCCATCGAGGTACTCCAGGGCTGTCTGACGTGCCAGTGTGTTGGGAGTCGAGCCTCGGGGTGAGAGTCGAGAATGTGCAGGGCAATCATGTTCATCTGGAGTGGACGAGGCATATGGGGATCCTGGGGAGTGGTGGTCAGACACCTGAGGCTCCTCCCGACTCTCCTGATGAGAGGCCACCTCTTGGGTTACGAGAGGCGTGCCACAACACATTTCCCGATGGAGCAGGGAAAGTGCCCCTTATCTGGAGCTCAGCAGGGGAAAACGGGTCTCCTCTTGATTCATGGTGGGACACGTGGGGATCCTCTCGAGTGAGGACAGTCGGGGCGGGAACTTCCTAGGTCACAACAAGTGTATGACAGAGCCTTTTGAGGTCCAAGAGGGAAGGGGTGATATCCCTTGAGATGCTGCAGCAGACAAGGAACTCACCCTCCCTGCAGGGGAGAAGCTTTTGGTTTTTCTCGAGTTGTGGCGGGGTCCTCTCGAGTTACGACGGGGACCCCCGGGACCCGATGCTGTGGCCTCAGGAGAAGCCAGTCTCCATGCGAGTTTCGAAGCACCTGTGGGGATTTCTCCCGAGAACTCTCCGGGTCCTCAGTCCTCGTCTGGTGGTGAGGCCGGAGCCTGTGCTTGCCTCGCCCATGCAGACAGTGGTTTTGAGGTTCCCATGGAGCTCCAATAGGGGAGTCAGGCCCCCTCTCGCCTGGAGATGTGGACAGCCACTTTCCTCCCCAAATGTAGCAACAGTGTCCTGGTCTCTGTCGAGCGGATACAGGGATCAGTGGCTTGACCTCGAGGTACCCCAGGGCTAAAATATGCGCCAGTGTACCTGAGTCGAACCTCAGGTTGACAGTCGAAGCAGTGCAAGACAGTCAGATTCATGTGGAGTGGACTAGACATTTGGGGGTCTTGCGGAAATGTGAACGAATGCCTGAGGATTCTCTGGACTCGCCTCGTGTGAGTGCCTCCTCTTGGGATGTGAGGGGAGAGCCGGGAACCCTTTCCTGATGGAGAAGGGAAAGGGCACCTCATCTGAAGCTGAGCATGGGAAAATGGAGCTCCTCTTGAGTCACGGTGGGACTCTTGGTGGTCCTCTCGACTGGAACCTGTGGGGTGGGGAACTTCTTGGGTCACATCAAGGGTGTGAAAAAGCGTTTCGAGGTCCAAGAGGGAACGGGTGATTTCCTCAGGGACGCCGCAGCGGACAAGGGCCTCACTCCGTCGGCAATGGTGAAGCTTCTGGTTTTTCTCGAGTTGTGGCGGGTTCCTTTCGTGTTATGAGGGGGACCACAGGAATCTGCCCCTGTGGCTCCAGGATAGGCCAGTCTCTATGCGAAGGGTGAGGCACTTCTCGGGATTCCTCCCCAGTGGTGCCAATTCCTCAGTCCCCTTCTGGTGGTTTGGCTACATCCAGACATTGCCTAGCCCATTCTGACATATTTATTAGGCTTCCCCTGGAGCCTGCAAAGGGGAGTCAGGCCTCGTCTCGACTTGTGACTTGCAAGGCCACTTTCCTTCTCAACTGCAGTATCAGTGCCCGGGTCCCTTTCGAGCATATACAGGGATCTATGGCTTGTGCTCGAGGTACCACAGGGCTGTCACACGTACCAGTGTGCCGGAGTCGAGCCTCGGGGATATAGTCAAGGTAGTGCAGGGCAGTCAGGTTCATCTGAAGTGGAGAAGGCATTTGGTGGTCTTAGGGAATGGTGGCCCAAACTTGGAGACTCCTCCCGACTGTCTAGGTGCCAGCACCTCCTCTTGGGATGCAAGGGGAACACCTCGAAACCTTTCCCAACGGAACAAAGAAAGGGCCCTTCATGTGAAGCTCAGTAGGGGAAAACGGGGCTCCTCTTGAGTCTTGGTGGGACCTTTGGGGTTCCTCTGGAGTGGGGACGGGTGGGGCAGGGAACTTCTTGGGTCACAGCAAGGGTTTGAAGGGGCCTTTTGAGGTCCACGAGGGATGGGGTGAATTCCCCTGAGATGCCGTTGTGGACATGGGCCACAACACACCTGCAGGGGAGAAGCTTCCAGTTTTTCTCAAGTTATGGTGGGATCCTCTTGAGTTACGACGGGGACCCCAGTAACCCACCCCTGTTTCCTCAAAAGAGGCCATTCTCAGTGCGAGCTGCGAGGCGCCTCTGGGGATTCCTCCCCAGTAATCGCTGGGTCCTGAGTCCTCGTATGGTGCTGAGGTCGGAGCCTGAGATTTCCTCGCTCATGCTTTCATAGGTCTTGAGGGTACTCTGGAGCCCCCAAAGTGAGTCAGCCCTCTTCTCGCCTGGAGACTTGCACGGCCTCTTTCTTCCCCAACTGCAATGGCAGTGTCTGGCTCCCCATAAAGCAGACACAGGGATCTGTGGCGTGCCATCGAGGTACTTCAGGGGTTTCTGACATGCCAGTGTGTTGAGAGTCGAGCCTCGGGGTGACAGTCCAGACAGTGCAGGGCACTCAGGTTCATCTGGAGTGGACCACGCATTTGGGGGTCTTGGGGAAATGTGACCTGAAGCCTGAGGCTACTCTGGACACGCCTGTTGTGTGGGCCTCCTCTTGGGATGCGAGGGGAGAGCCGGGAAACCTTTCCCGATGGATCATGGAAACAACCCTTCATCTGGAGCTGACAATGGGAAAATGGAGGTCCTCCTGAGTCATGGCGGGACCCTCGGGGTTCCTCTCGAGTGGGGACGGGTGGGGCAGGGAACTTCTTGGGTCACAGCAAGGGTGTGAAGGAGCATTTCGTGGTCCAAGAGGGAACGGGTGTTTTTCCTCCGGGAAACCGCAGCGGACAAGGGCCTCACTCAGCCTGCAAGGGTGCAGATTCTGGATTTTCTCGAGTTGCTGCGTGGTCCTCTCGACTTATGATGGGGACCACAGGGATCCGCCCCTGTGGCTCCAGGATAGGTCAGTCTCTGCGCAAGTGGCGACGCACATCTGGAGATTCCTCCCCAGTGGCGTGAAGTCCTCAGTCTCCTTCTGGTGCTGAGGATGGAGCCTAAGATGGCCTCGTCCATGTTGACATTAGTCTTGGGCTTCCCATGGAGTCCTCACAGGGGAGTCAGGCCTCGTCTCGACTGGAGACGTGCAAGGCCGCTTTCCTCCCCAACTGCAGTAACAGGGTCCGGGTCACTGTTGAGCGGATACAGGGATCTATGGCTTGCACTCGAGGTATCCTAGGGCTGTCACATGAGCCAATGTGCCGGAGTCGATCCTTTGGGTTACAGTCGAGGCAGTGCAGGACAGTCAGGTTCATCTGAAGTGGACCAGGCATTTGGGGGTCTTGGGGAATGATGGCTCAATCTGTGGGACTCCTTCCGACTCTCCAGGTGCGAGAACCTCCTCTTGGGATGCAAGGGGAACACCGTGAAACCTTTCCCATCGGAGCCAGGAAAGGGCCCCTCATCTGGAGCTCAGCAGGGGAAAGTGAGTCTCCTCTTGATTCTTGACGGGACCCTTGGGGTTCCTCTCGAGTGGGGATGTGTGGGCCTGGGAACTTCCTGGGTCTCAGCAAAGGTGTGAAGGAGCCTTTCCTGGTCCAAGAAGGACGGGCTGAATTACCCCGTGATGCCACCACGGACAAGGGCCTCACACTGCCTGCAGGGGAGAAGCTTCTGTTTTTTCTTGAGTTGCCTTGGGGGTCATCTCCAGTTGTAACTGAGACCATAGGGACTCACCTCTGTGCCCTGTGGAGAGGTCAGCCTCTGTGCATGTTGCGAGGCTCCTCTGGGGATTCCTCCACAGTCGTTGCCGGGTTCTCACTCCTCATGTAGTGCTGAGGCCAGAGCCTGAGCTTTCCTCTCCGTGCTGACGTAGGTCTTTGGATTGCCCTGGAGTGCCATCACGGGAATCAGGCCTTGTCTCGCCCATAGACGTGCAGGCCCGCTTTTTTCCAGGGTGCAGCAGCCTTGTTCGGCTCTCCTTCGAGCGGACAAAGGGATCTGTGTCTTGCACTGGAGGTAACCCAGGGCTATCACACGTTCCAGGGTGTCTGCAGTCGAGCCTCGGGGCGGAAGTCGAGGCAGGGCAGGGCAGTCAGATTCATCTCGAGTGGACGAGGCATTTGGGTTTCTTGGGGAAAGGTGACCAGAGGCCTGAGGCTCCTGTGGACTCGCTTGTTGTGAGGGCCTCCTCTTGGGATGCGAGGGGAGAACCGGGAACCCTTTCCCGATGGAGCAGGGAAAGGACCCCTCATCTGGAGCTGAGCAGGGGAAAATGGAGCTCCTCCTGAATCACGGTGGGAACCTCGGCAGTCCTCTTCAGTGGGATCGGGTGGGGCGGGAACTTCTTGGGTCACAGCAAGGGTGTGAAGGAGTCTTTACAGGTCCAAGAGGGAAGAGGGATTTCCCCCGTGATGCTGCAGCAGACAAGGCACTCACACTCCCTGCAGGGGAGAAGCTTCTGGTTTTTCTCCAGTTGCGTCGGGGTCCTCTCGAGTTACGACGGAGACGCCAGGGACCCGCTTCTGTGGCCTCAGGAGAACCCAGACTCCATGCAATTTGATAGGCACCTCTGGGGATTCCACCCGACATGTCTCTGGGTCCTCAGCCCTCGTCTGGTGCTGAGGCCAGAGCCTGTGTTTGCCTCGCCCATGCTGACATAGGTCTTGGGATTTCCCTGGAGCTCACACAGGGGAGTCAGGCCTCATCTCGCCTGGAGACGTGCACGGCCGCTTTCCTCCCCATCTGCAGCAGATGTGTCCAGCACCCCTTTGAGCAGAGACAGGGATCTGTGTCTTGCCCTCGAGGTTCCCTAGGGCTGTCACACGTTCCAGTGTGTCGGGAGTCGAGTCTCAGGGTGACAGCAGTCGAGGCCGTGCAGGACAGTGAGGTTCATCAGGAATGGACGAGGCATTTGGGGGTCTTTGGAAAGATGGACCGACCACTGAGTCTCGTCCTGTCTTTCCTCGTTCAGCGCCTCTTCTTGGTATATCAGGGGAGACCCTTGGACACTTTTCCGACGGAGCAGGGAAAGATCACGTCACCTAGGGCTCAGCTGGGGAAAACGGGGCTCCTCTTGAGCTTTGGCGGGACCATAGGCGTTCCTCTCGAGTGGGGACAGGTGGGGCGGGGAACTTCTTTGGTCACAACAAGTGTGTGAAGGGACTTCCGAGGTCTAGGAGGGAAGGGGACATTTCTCCTGAGATGATCCCTCGGACAAGGGCCTCACTCCACCTGCAGGGGAGAAGTTTCTGGTTTTTCTCGAGTGCCAGTGGGGTCCTCTCGAGTTACGATGGGACCCCAGAAAACCGGCCTTGGGGACACAGGCGAGGACAGTCTCGGAACGATTTGTGAGGCGCCTTTGGGTATTCTTCAACAGTCGTCACCAGGTCCTCAGTCCTGGTCTGGTGCTGAAGCTGGAGCCTGAGCTTGCCTCACCCATGCTGACATAGGTCTTGGGTTACCGATGGAGCCCCCACAGGGGAGTCAGGCCTCGTCTCGCCTGGAGACGTGCACGGCCACTATCCTCCCCAACTGCAGCAACAGTGTCCGGGTCCCTTTTGAGCGGACACAGGGAACTGTGGATTGCCATGGAGGTACCCAAGGGCTGTCACACGTGCCAGTGTGCCGGATTCGAGCCTCGGGGTGACAGTCGAGGCAGTGTAGGGCAGTCAGGATCATCTGGGGTGGACGAGGCAACTGGAGGTCTTTGGGAATGGTGGCCCAATGTGTGAGACACCTTCCGACTCTGCAGGTGTGAGCACCTCCTCTTGGGTTGCGAGGAAAACACAGGGAAACCTTTCCCCATGGAGCAGGGAAGGGCCCCTTATCTGGAGCTCAGCAGGGGAAAACCGAGCTTCTCTTGTGTCTTGGTGGGACCCTCCAGGTTCCTCTCTAGTGGGGGCGTGTGGGGCGGGGAACTTCTTGGATCACAGCAAGGTGTGAAGGAGCCTTTCGAGGTCCTCGAGGGACATGATGAATTCCCCTGAGTGGTGCCACAGTCAAGGGCCACACCTCGCCTGCAGGGGAGAAGCTTCCGATATTTCTCGAGTTGTGGCGGGGTCCTCTCGAGTTACGATGGGAAACCCAGGGACCCGCACCTGTATCCTCAGAAGAGGCCATTCTCAGTGCTAATTGCGAGGCGCTTCTGGGGATACAAATCAAGTCGTCACCAGGTCCTCAGTCCTCGTCTGGCACTGAAGACGAGCCTATGATTTCCTCGCTCATGTTTTCATAGAACTTGAGGTTACTCTGGAGCGCCCACAGGGGAGTCAAGCCTCTTCTCACCTGGAGACTTGAACGGCCTCTTTCTTCGCCAACTGCAGCCGCAGTGTCCAGCTCCCTGTAAAGCGGACACAGGGATCTGTGTCTTGCCATGGAGGTACTCCAGGGCTGTCTCATGTGCCAGTGTGTTGGGAGTTGAGCCTCATGTGTCAGTCGAGACAGTGTAGGGCAGTCATGTTCATCTGGAGTGGACGAGGAATTTGGGGGTCCTGGGGAGTTGTGGTTGGACACCTGAGGCTCCGCCCCAATCTCCTGATGCGAGGCCACCTCTTGGAATGTGAGGGGAGTGCCGGAAAACATTTCCTGATGGAGCAGGGAAAGGGCTCCTCATCTGGAGCTCAGCAGGGGAAAACAGGGGTCCTCTTGAGTCGCGGCGGGACCTTCGGGATTCCTCTCAAGTGGGGACAGTTGGGGCAGGGAACATCCTAGGTTACACCAAGGGTATGAAGGAGTCTTTCGAGGTCCCAGAGGGAATGGTTGATATCCCCCAGATGCTGCAGCAGACAAAAGACTCACTCTTCTTGCAGGGGAAAAGCTTCTGGTTTTAATCGAATTGTGGCGGGGTCCTGTCTAGTTCTGATGGGGACCCCAGGGACCCGCCGCTGTGGCCTCAGCAGAGGCCAGTTTCCATGGGAGTTGCGAGGCACCTGTGGGGATTCATCCCCAGTCATCACCCGGTCCTCAGTTCTCGTCTGCTGCTGAGGTTGGAGCTTGAGATTTCCTCGCTCATGCTTTCATAGGTCTTTAGGTTACTCTGGAGACCCCACAGCGGAGTCAGGCCTCTTCTCATCTGGAGAAATACACAGCCTCCTTCTTCCCCAACTGCAGCGGCAGGATCCGGCTCCCCGTAAAGCGGACACATGGATCTGTGGCTTGCCATCAAAGTACTCCAGGGCTGTCTCATGTGCCAGTTTGTTGGGAGTCGAGCCTCGGGTGAGAGTTGAGACAGTGCAGGGCAGTCATGTTCATCTGGTGTGGACGAGGCATTTGGGGATCTTGGGGAGTGGTGATCAGACACCTGAGGCTCCTCCTGCCTCTCCTGATGAGAGGCCACGTCTTGTGATGCGAAGGTAGAGCCAGAAATCATTTCCGGATGGAGGAGAGAAAGGGTCCATCATCTTAAGCTCATCAGGGCAAAACAGGGCTTCTCTTTAGCGAGGCGGGACCCTCGCTGTTCCTCTCGAGTGGGGACAGTAATGGCGGGGAACTTCCTAGGTCACAACGAGGAAATGAAGGAGCCCTTCAAGATTTCCCCCGAGATGCTGCAGCAGACCAGAGACTCACCCAACCTGCCGGGGAAAAGCTTCTGGTTTTTCTCTAGTTACGGCGGGATCGTCTCGAGATAGGACGGGGACCCCAGAGACCCGCCCGTGTATCCTCAGGACAGGCCAATCTCAATGCCAGTGGCAAGGCACCTCTGGGAATTCCTCCCCAGTCATCGCCAGGTCCTCAGTCCACGTCTGGTGCTGATGTCGAATCTGATATTTCCTCGCTCACGCTTTCATAGGTATTGAGGTTAGTCTGGAGCTCCCACAAGGGAGTGTGGCCTCTTCTTGCCTGGAGACTTGCACGGCCTCTTTCTTCCCCAACTGCAGCAGCAGTGTCCAGCTCCCCATAAACCGGACACGGGGATCTGTGGCTGGTCATCGAGGTACTCCAGAGCTGTCTCACATGCCAGTGTGTTGGGAGTTGAGGCTCGAGTGAAAGTCAAGACAATGCAGGGCAGTCATGTTCATTTGGAGTGGACGAGGAATTTGGGGGTCTTGGGGAGTAGACGTCAGACACCTGAGGCTCCTCCAGACTCTCCTGATGCGAGGCCACCTCTTGGGATGCGAGGGGAGCACCGGAAAACTTTTCCCGAAGGAGCAGGGAAAGGGGCCCTCACCTGGAGCTCAGCAGGTGAAAACGGAGGTCCTCTTGAGTCACGGTGGGATCCTCCGTGTTGCTCTTGAGTGGGGACGTTTGGGGCAGAACATCCTAGGTCACAACAAGAGTATGAAGGAGCCTTTCCAGGTCCAAGAGGGAAGGGGTGATTTCCCCCAAAATGCTGCAGTGAACAAGAGAATCGTCCATCCTGCAGGGAAGAAGCTTCTGCTTTTTCTCGAGTTGCAGTGTGGTACCCTCGATTTATGATGGGGACCCCAGGGACCCGCCGCTGTGGCCTCAGTAGAGTCCAGTCTCCCTACGAGTTGCGAGGCATATGTGGGGATTCCTCCTGAGACGTCGCCGGGTCTTCAGTCCTCGTCTGGTGCTGAGGCAGGAGCCTATGCTTGCCTCGCCCATGCTAACATAGGTCTGGAGAACCCCTGGAGCCCCCACAGATGTGTCAGGTCTCGTCTCACCTGGGGACGTGCACAGCCACTTTCCTCCCCACCTGGCGCAACAGTGTCCGGGTCCCTGTTGAGTGGATACAGGGATCAGTGTCTTGACCTCGAGGTTTCCCAGGGCTATCACACGAGCCACTGTGTCAGCAGTCGAGCCTCCGGGAGGTTGTCGAGGCAGTGCAGGGCAGTCAGGCTTATCTGGATTGCACGAGGCATTTGGGTTTCTTGGGGAAAGATGACCAAACACTTGAGGCTCCTCTGGAATTCCCTTGTGTGAGGGCCTCCTCTTGGGATTCGAGAGGAGAGGCGAGAACCCTTTCCCGATGGAGCCGGGAAAGGGCCCCTCATCTGGAGCTGAGCATGGAAAAATGGAGCTCCTCTTGAGTCGCTGCCGGACCCTTGGCGGTCCTCTCAAGTGGGGACGGGTGGGGCAGGGAACATTTTGGGTCTCAGTAAGGGTGTGAAGGAGCATTTCGAGGTCTAAGTGGGGATGTGTGATTTCCCCCGGGATGCTGCATTGGACAAGGGCCGCATCCCGCCTGCAAGGGAGAAGCTTCTGGTTGTCTCGAGTTACGGGGTGTTCCTCTCGAGTTACGACGGGGACCCCAGGGACCCGCCCCTGTGGCCTCAGGAGGGGTCAGTCTCCGTGCGAGTTGCCACTGAGTATTTCTCTCTAGTCGTCACGGGATCCCCAGGCTTCGTGTGGTGCTGAGGCCACAGCCTGAGCTTGCCTCCCCCATGCTGCCCTACGTCTTGGGATTCCCCTGGAGCTTCCACAGGGGAGTCAGGCCTCGTCTCGCCTGGAGATGTGCATAGCCGCTTTCCTCCCCATCTGCAGCAGAAGTGTCCAGCACCCCTTCGAGCAGACACAGGGATCTGTGGCTTGCCCTCGAACTTCCCCAAGGCTGTCACACGTTCCAGTGTGTCGGGAGTTGAGTCTCAGGGTGACGGTCAAGGCCGTGCAGGGCAGTGAGATTCATCAGGAATGGACGAAGCATTTGGGGGTCTTGGGAGTGACGGACCGACCAGTGAGGCTCGTCCTGTCTTTCCTCTTCGAGCGCCTCTTCTTGGTATGTCAGGGGAGACCCGTGGATACTTTCCCGACGGAGCAGGGAAAGGTCACGTCATCTAGAGCTCAGCCGGGGAAAACGGGCTCCTCTTGAGTCTTGGCGGGACCATAGGCATTCCTCTCGAGTGGGTACAGGTGGGGCACGGAACTTTTTGGATCTCAGTAAGGGTGTGAAGGAGCATTTCGAGGTCTAAGTGGGAAAGTGTGATTTCCCCTGGGATGCTGCATTGGACAAGGGCCTCATCCCACCTGCAAGGGAGAAGCTTCTGGTTTTCTCGAGTTGCGGGGTGTTCCTCTCGAGTTAGGACGGGGACTCCATGGACCCGCCCCTGTGGCCTCAGGAGGGGTCTGTCTCTGTGGGAGTTGCCACTGGGTATTTCTCCCCAGTCGTCACGGGGTCCCCAGGCCTTGTCTGGTGCTGAGGCCACAGGCTGAGCTTCCCTCGGACAAGGGCCTCACTCCACCTGCAGGGGAGAAGCTTCTGGTTTTTCTCGAGTGCCAGTGGGGTCCTCTCGAGTTACGATGGGACCCCAGAAACCCGCCCTTGGGGCCACAGGTGAGGACAGTCTTGGAACGATTTGTGAGGCGCCATTGGGGATTCTTCAACAGTCGTCACCGGGTTCTCAGTCCTGGTCTGGTGCTGAAGCTGGAGCCTGAGCTTGCCTCGCCCATGCTGACATATGTTTGGGTTACCGATGGAGCTCCCACAGGGGAGTCAAGCCTCGTCTTACCTGGAGACGTGCACGGCCACTATCCTCCCCAACTGCAGCAACAGTGTCCGGGTCCCTTTTGAGCGGACACAGGGAACTGTGGTTTGCCATCGAGGTACCCAAGGGCTGTCACACTTGGCAGTGTGCCGGATTCGAGCCTCAGGGTGACAGTCGAGGCAGTGTAGGGCAGTCAGGATCATCTGGAGTGGACGAGGCATCTGGGGGTCTTCGGGAATGGTGGCCCAATCTGTGAGACTCCTTCCGACTCTGTAGGTCGAGCGCCTCCTCTTGGGTTATGCGGGGAACACAGGGAAACCTTTCCCCATGGAGCAAGAAAGGGCCCCTTTTCTGGAGCTCAGCAGGGGAAAACCCAGCTCCTCTTGTGTCTTGGTGGGACCCTCCAGGTTCCTCTCTAGTGGGAACGGGTGGGGTGGGGAACTTCTTGGATCACAGCAAGATTGTGAAGGAGCCTCTCGAGTCCTCGAGGGACAGGATGAATTCCCCTGAGTGGCGCCACAGTCAAGGGCCACACCTCGCCTGCAGAGGAAAAGCTTCCAATTTTTCTCGAGTTGCGGCGGGGTCCTCTCGAGTTCCGATGGGAAACCCAGGGACCCGCACCTGTAACCTCAGGTGAGGCCATTCTCAGTGCTACTTGCGAGGCGCTTCTGGGGATACAAACCAAGTAGTCGCCTGGTCCTCAGTCCTCGTCTGGTGCTCAAGACGAGCCTGTGATTTTCTTGCTCATGCTTTCATAGGACTTGAGGTTACTCTGGAGCCCCCACAGGGGAGTCAAGCCTCTTCTCGCCTGGAGACTTGAACGGCCTCTTTCTTCGCCAACTGCATCCGCAGTGTCCGGCTCCCCGTCAAGCGGATACAGGGATCTGTGGCTTGCCATCGAGGTACCCAAGTTCTGTCACACGTGCAAGTGTGCTGGAGTCGAGCCTCGGGGTGACAGTCGAGGCAGTGCAGGATAGTCAGATTCATCTAGAGTGGACTACGCATTTGGGGGTCTTGCAGATATGTGGCCCGACAAATGAGGCTTCTCTGGACTCGCCTGGTGTGTGTTCCTCCTCTTGTGATACAAGTGTAGAGCTGGACACCCTTTCCCGATGGAGCAGGGAAAAGACCCCNTCCATGGACCCGCCCCTGTGGCCTCAGGAGGGGTCTGTCTCTGTGGGAGTTGCCACTGGGTATTTCTCCCCAGTCGTCACGGGGTCCCCAGGCCTTGTCTGGTGCTGAGGCCACAGGCTGAGCTTCCCTCGGACAAGGGCCTCACTCCACCTGCAGGGGAGAAGCTTCTGGTTTTTCTCGAGTGCCAGTGGGGTCCTCTCGAGTTACGACGGGACCCCAGAAACCCGCCCTTGGGGCCACAGGTGAGGACAGTCTTGGAACGATTTGTGAGGCGCCATTGGGGATTCTTCAACAGTCGTCACCGGGTTCTCAGTCCTGGTCTGGTGCTGAAGCTGGAGCCTGAGCTTGCCTCGCCCATGCTGACATATGTTTGGGTTACCGATGGAGCTCCCACAGGGGAGTCAAGCCTCGTCTTACCTGGAGACGTGCACGGCCACTATCCTCCCCAACTGCAGCAACAGTGTCCGGGTCCCTTTTGAGCGGACACAGGGAACTGTGGTTTGCCATCGAGGTACCCAAGGGCTGTCACACTTGGCAGTGTGCCGGATTCGAGCCTCAGGGTGACAGTCGAGGCAGTGTAGGGCAGTCAGGATCATCTGGAGTGGACGAGGCATCTGGGGGTCTTCGGGAATGGTGGCCCAATCTGTGAGACTCCTTCCGACTCTGTAGGTCGAGCGCCTCCTCTTGGGTTATGCGGGGAACACAGGGAAACCTTTCCCCATGGAGCAAGAAAGGGCCCCTTTTCTGGAGCTCAGCAGGGGAAAACCCAGCTCCTCTTGTGTCTTGGTGGGACCCTCCAGGTTCCTCTCTAGTGGGAACGGGTGGGGTGGGGAACTTCTTGGATCACAGCAAGATTGTGAAGGAGCCTCTCGAGTCCTCGAGGGACAGGATGAATTCCCCTGAGTGGCGCCACAGTCAAGGGCCACACCTCGCCTGCAGAGGAAAAGCTTCCAATTTTTCTCGAGTTGCGGCGGGGTCCTCTCGAGTTCCGATGGGAAACCAAGGGACCCGCACCTGTAACCTCAGGTGAGGCCATTCTCAGTGCTAGTTGCGAGGCGCTTCTGGGGATACAAACCAAGTAGTCGCCTGGTCCTCAGTCCTCGTCTGGTGCTCAAGACGAGCCTGTGATTTTCTTGCTCATGCTTTCATAGGACTTGAGGTTACTCTGGAGCCCCCACAGGGGAGTCAAGCCTCTTCTCGCCTGGAGACTTGAACGGCCTCTTTCTTCGCCAACTGCATCCGCAGTGTCCGGCTCCCCGTCAAGCGGATACAGGGATCTGTGGCTTGCCATCGAGGTACCCAAGTTCTGTCACACGTGCAAGTGTGCTGGAGTCGAGCCTCGGGGTGACAGTCGAGGCAGTGCAGGATAGTCAGATTCATCTAGAGTGGACTACGCATTTGGGGGTCTTGCAGATATGTGGCCCGACAAATGAGGCTTCTCTGGACTCGCCTGGTGTGTGTTCCTCCTCTTGTGATACAAGTGTAGAGCTGGACACCCTTTCCCGATGGAGCAGGGAAAAGACCCCCCATCTGGAGATGAGCATGGGAAAATGGAGCTTCTGTTGAGTTGTGGCGAGAAACTTGGCAGTCCTCTAGAGTGGGGACGTGTGGGACAGGGAAATTCTTGGGTAACAGCAAGGGTGTGAAAGAGCATTTCGAAGTCCAAGAGGTAACAGGTGATTTCTCATGGTACATCGCAGAGGACAATGGCCTCACTCTGTCTGCAATGGTGAAGCTTCTGGTTTTTCTTGAGTTTCGGCATAGTCCTCTCGAGTTACGTTGGGGCCCACAGGGATCTGACCCTGTCGCTCCAAGATAGGCCAGTCTCCATGCAAGGAGCGCGGCACATCTGGGGATTCCTCCCCAGTGGCACCAAGTCCTCAGTCCCCTTCTGGTTCTGAGGCTGCAGCATCAGATTGCCTCGCCCGTGCTGACATTTATTTTCAGCTTCCCCTGGAGCCCACAGAGAGGAATCAGGCCTCGTCTCCACAGGAGACATGCACAGCCACTTTCCTTCCCAACTGCAGTAACAGTGTCCGGGTGCCTGTCGAGCGGATACAGGGATCTATGGCTTGCGCTCGAGCTACCCTAGGGCTGCCACATGTGCCAGTGTGCCGGAGTCAAGCCTCGGGGATACAGTCGAGGCAGTGCAGGGCAGTCAGGTTCATCTGAGGTGAACGAGGCATTTGGGGGTTTTGGGGAATGGTGGCCCAAACTTTGGAATTCCTCCAGACTTTTCAGGTGCGAGCACCTCCTCTTGGAATGTGAGGGGAACACCACAAAACCTTTCCAGAAGGAGTAGGGAAAAGGCCCCTCATCTGGAGATCAGCATGTTAATACGGGGCTCCTCTTGAGTCTTGGCGGGACACTTGTGTTTCCGCTCGAGTGGAGACAGGTGGGGCGGGGAACATCTTGGGTCACAGCAAGGGTGTGAAGGAGCCTTTCCAGGTCCACGAGTGACAGGGTGAATTCCCCAGAGATGCAGTTATGGACAAGGGTCATACTACGCCTGCAGGGGAAGAGCTTCCAGTTTTTCTCGATTTGGGGCGGGGTCCTCTTGAGTTACGATGGGTAAACCAGAGACCCACCTCTGTATCCCCAAGAGAGTCCTTTCTCAGTGCGAGTTGTGAAGTGCCTCTGGGGATTCCTTCCGAGTCATCGCCCGGTCCTTAGTCCTCATCTGGTACTGAGGTCGGAGCCTGAGATTTCCTCACTCGTGCTTTCATAGGTCTTGAGGTTACTCTGGAGCCCCACAGGGGAGTCAGACCTCTTCTCGCCTGGAGACTTGCATAGCTTCTTTCTTCCCCAACTGCAGCGGCAGTGTCCTGCTCTCCGTCAAGCGGACACAGGGATCTATGGCTTGCCATCGAGGTACTCCAGGGCTGTCTCACGTGCCAGTCTGTTTGAAGTTGAGCCTAGGAGAGACACTCGAGACAGTGCAGGTCAGTCATGTTCATCTGGAGTGAACGAGGCATTTAGGTATCTTGGAGAGTCCTGGTCAGACACCTGAGGCTCCTCCCGACTCTCCTGATACGAGGCCACCTCTTTGGATGTGAGGGGAGCACCGGAAAACCTTTCCCGACAGAGCAGGGAAAGGGCCCCTCATCTGGAGCTCAGCAGGTTAAAATGGGGCTCCTCTTGAGTCTTGGCGGGATACTTGGGGTTCCTCTCGAGTGGGGACTGGTGGGCCGGGGAACTTCTTGGGTCACAGCAAGTGTGTGAAGGAGCCTTTCGAGGTCCAAGAGGGAATGGGTGTTTTCCTCTGGGACGCCGCAGCAGACAAGGACCTCACTCCATCTGCAAGGGTGAAGCTTCTGGTTTCTCTCGAGTTGCGGTGGGGTCCTCTCGAGTTATGATGGGGACCACAGGGATCCGCCCCTGTGGCGCCAGGATAGGCCAGTCTCTGTGCAAGGGGCGATTCACATCTGGGGATTCCTCCCCAGTTGTGCCAAGTCCTCAGTCCCCTTCTGGTGCTGAGGCTGGAGCCTCAGATTACCACGCCCGTGTTGACATTAGTCTTGGCCTACCCCTGGAGTACTCACAGGGGAGTCATGCCTCGTCTCGACTGGAGACCTGCAAGGCCGCTTTCCTCCCCAACTGCGGTAACAGTGTCCGGGTCCCTGTCGAGCGGATACAGGGATCTATGGCTTGCGCTCGAGGTACCCCAGGGCTGTCACATGTGCCAGTGTGCCGGAGTCGATCCTCGGGGTTACAGTCGAGGCAGTACAGGGTAGCCAGGTTCATCTGAAGTGGACCAGGCATTTGGGGGTCTTGGGAATGGTGGCGCAAACTGTGAGATTCATCCCAACTCTCCAGGTGCGAGCACCTCCTCTTGGGATGCGAGGGGAACACCGCGAAACCTTTGCTGACGGAGCAAGGAAAGGGCCCCTCATCTGGAGCTCAGCAAGGGAAAATGGGGCTTCTCTTGATTCTTGGCGGGAACCTTGGGGTTCCACTCGAGTGGGGACGTGTGGGCCTGGGAACTTCTTGTGTCTCAGCAAGGGTGTCAAGGAGCCTTTCCAGATCCAAAAGGGATGGGCTGAATACCCCCGTGACTCCACCGCAGACAAGGGCCTCACACCGCCTGCAGGGGAGAAGCTTCTGTTTTTTCTTGAGTGGTCCTGGTGTCATCTCGAGTTATACCTGGGACCCCAGGGACTCGCCTTTGTGCCCTGTGGAGAAGCCAGTCTCTGTGCATGTTGTGAGGCTCCTCTGGGGATTCCTCCACAGTCGTCCCTGGGTTCTCAGTAATTGTCTAGTGCTGAAGCCGGAGCCTGAGCTTTCCTCGCCGTGCTGACATAGCTCTTGGGGTTCCCCTGGGGCCCTCTCAGGGGAGTCAGGCCTCTCGCCCATAGACGTGCAGAGCCGCTTTCCTCCTCATCTGCAGCGGAAGTGTCCAGTACCCCGTTGAGCAGACACAGGGATACGCCGCTGAGGATAAGGGCCACACTATGCCTGAAGGGGAGAAGCTTCCGGTTCTTCTCGAATTGCGCGGGGTCCTCTCGAGTTACGACGGGGACCCCAGGGACCCGCCCCTGTATTCTCAGGAGAGTCCAGTCTCAGTGCGAGTTGCGAGGTGTCTCTGGGGATTCCTCCCCAGTCATCACCGTGTCCTCAGCCCTCGTCTGGTGCTGAGGTCGGAGCCTGAGATTTCTTCGCTCATGGTTTCATAGGCCTTGAGGTTACTCTGGAGTCCCCACAGGGGAGTCAGGCCTCGTCTCGCCTGGAGACTTGCAGGGCCTCTTTCTTCCCCAACTGTGCTCCAGGTGTGAGCACCTCCTCTTGGGATGGAAGGGGAACATCACGAAACCTTTCCCAATGGAGTGGGAAAGGGCCCCTCATCTGGAGCTCAGCAGGGGTAAACGGGTCTCTGCGTGAGTCTTGGCGGGACCCTCGGGGTTCTTCTCGAGTAGGGACGGGTGGGAAGCGGAACTTCTTGGGCCACAGCATGGGTGTCACGGAGCATTTTGAGGTCCACGAGGGACGAGGTGAATTCTTCTGAGATGTCGCTGCGCAAATGGGCCACACCACACCTGTAGTGGAGGAGCTTACAGTTTTCCTCGACTTGTGGTGGGGTCCTCTGGAGTTATGACAGGGACCCCAGGGACCCGCAACTGTATCCTCAGGAGAGGCCATTCTCAGTGCGAGTTGCGAGGCGCCTCTGGGGATTCTTCCCTAGTCGTCGCTGAGTTGTCAGTCCTCTTCTGGTGCTGTGGTCAGAGCCTGAGTTTTCCTCGCTCATTGTTTCATAGGTCTTGAGGTTACTCTGGAGCCCCCACAGGGGAGTCAGGCCTCATCTCGTCTGGAAACTTGCACAGCCTCTTTCTTCCCCAACTGCAGCAGCAGGGTCCGGCTCCCCGTCAAGGGGACACAGGGATCTGTGACTTGCCATCGAGGTAAACCAGGGCTCTCTCACGTGCCAGTGTGTAGGGAGTCGAGCCTCAGGGTAACAGTCGAGACCGTGCAGGGCAGTCAGGTTCATCTGGAGTGGACGAGGCATTTGGGGATCTTGGGGAGTGGTGGTCGGACACCTGTGGCTCCTCCTGACTCTCCTGATGGGAGGCCACCTCTTGGGACGTGAGGGGAGCTCCGGAAAACCTTTCTCGGTGGAGCAGGGAAAGGGCCCCTTATCTGGAGCTCAGCAGGGGGAAACGGGGCTCCTCTTGAGTCATGGTGGTAGCCTCGGGGTTCCTCTCGAGAGGGGACGGATCTAGTAGGGAACTTCCTAGG
>SJYW01032699.1:0-122220 GCA_006410735.1 Raphicerus campestris | reverse complement strand
GCCAAGTCCTCAGTCCCCTTCTGGTGCTGAGGCTGGAGCCTCAGATTACCACGCCCGTGTTGACATTAGTCTTGGCCTACCCCTGGAGTACTCACAGGGGAGTCATGCCTCGTCTCGACTGGAGACCTGCAAGGCCGCTTTCCTCCCCAACTGCGGTAACAGTGTCCGGGTCCCTGTCGAGCGGATACAGGGATCTATGGCTTGCGCTCGAGGTACCCCAGGGCTGTCACATGTGCCAGTGTGCCGGAGTCGATCCTCGGGGTTACAGTCGAGGCAGTACAGGGTAGCCAGGTTCATCTGAAGTGGACCAGGCATTTGGGGGTCTTGGGAATGGTGGCGCAAACTGTGAGATTCATCCCAACTCTCCAGGTGCGAGCACCTCCTCTTGGGATGCGAGGGGAACACCGCGAAACCTTTGCTGACGGAGCAAGGAAAGGGCCCCTCATCTGGAGCTCAGCAAGGGAAAATGGGGCTTCTCTTGATTCTTGGCGGGAACCTTGGGGTTCCACTCGAGTGGGGACGTGTGGGCCTGGGAACTTCTTGTGTCTCAGCAAGGGTGTCAAGGAGCCTTTCCAGATCCAAAAGGGATGGGCTGAATACCCCCGTGACTCCACCGCAGACAAGGGCCTCACACCGCCTGCAGGGGAGAAGCTTCTGTTTTTTCTTGAGTGGTCCTGGTGTCATCTCGAGTTATACCTGGGACCCCAGGGACTCGCCTTTGTGCCCTGTGGAGAAGCCAGTCTCTGTGCATGTTGTGAGGCTCCTCTGGGGATTCCTCCACAGTCGTCCCTGGGTTCTCAGTAATTGTCTAGTGCTGAAGCCGGAGCCTGAGCTTTCCTCGCCGTGCTGACATAGCTCTTGGGGTTCCCCTGGGGCCCTCTCAGGGGAGTCAGGCCTCTCGCCCATAGACGTGCAGAGCCGCTTTCCTCCTCATCTGCAGCGGAAGTGTCCAGTACCCCTTTGAGCAGACACAGGGATACGCCGCTGAGGATAAGGGCCACACTATGCCTGAAGGGGAGAAGCTTCCGGTTCTTCTCGAATTGCGCGGGGTCCTCTCGAGTTACGACGGGGACCCCAGGGACCCGCCCCTGTATTCTCAGGAGAGTCCAGTCTCAGTGCGAGTTGCGAGGTGTCTCTGGGGATTCCTCCCCAGTCATCACCGTGTCCTCAGCCCTCGTCTGGTGCTGAGGTCGGAGCCTGAGATTTCTTCGCTCATGGTTTCATAGGCCTTGAGGTTACTCTGGAGTCCCCACAGGGGAGTCAGGCCTCGTCTCGCCTGGAGACTTGCAGGGCCTCTTTCTTCCCCAACTGTGCTCCAGGTGTGAGCACCTCCTCTTGGGATGGAAGGGGAACATCACGAAACCTTTCCCAATGGAGTGGGAAAGGGCCCCTCATCTGGAGCTCAGCAGGGGTAAACGGGTCTCCGCGTGAGTCTTGGCGGGACCCTCGGGGTTCTTCTCGAGTAGGGACGGGTGGGAAGCGGAACTTCTTGGGCCACAGCATGGGTGTCACGGAGCATTTTGAGGTCCACGAGGGACGAGGTGAATTCTTCTGAGATGTCGCTGCGCAAATGGGCCACACCACACCTGTAGTGGAGGAGCTTACAGTTTTCCTCGACTTGTGGTGGGGTCCTCTGGAGTTATGACAGGGACCCCAGGGACCCGCAACTGTATCCTCAGGAGAGGCCATTCTCAGTGCGAGTTGCGAGGCGCCTCTGGGGATTCTTCCCTAGTCGTCGCTGAGTTGTCAGTCCTCTTCTGGTGCTGTGGTCAGAGCCTGAGTTTTCCTCGCTCATTGTTTCATAGGTCTTGAGGTTACTCTGGAGCCCCCACAGGGGAGTCAGGCCTCATCTCGTCTGGAAACTTGCACAGCCTCTTTCTTCCCCAACTGCAGCAGCAGGGTCCGGCTCCCCGTCAAGGGGACACAGGGATCTGTGACTTGCCATCGAGGTAAACCAGGGCTCTCTCACGTGCCAGTGTGTAGGGAGTCGAGCCTCAGGGTAACAGTCGAGACCGTGCAGGGCAGTCAGGTTCATCTGGAGTGGACGAGGCATTTGGGGATCTTGGGGAGTGGTGGTCGGACACCTGTGGCTCCTCCTGACTCTCCTGATGGGAGGCCACCTCTTGGGACGCGAGGGGAGCTCCGGAAAACCTTTCTCGGTGGAGCAGGGAAAGGGCCCCTTATCTGGAGCTCAGCAGGGGGAAACGGGGCTCCTCTTGAGTCATGGTGGTAGCCTCGGGGTTCCTCTCGAGAGGGGACGGATCTAGTAGGGAACTTCCTAGGTAACAACAAGTGTATGAAGGAGCATTTCGAGGTCCAAGACGGAAGGGGTGATTTCCCCCGAGATGCTGCAGTGGACAAGGGACTAACCCTCCCTGCAGGCGAGAAGCTTCTGGTTTTCCTCGAGTTGCAGCAGGATCCTCTCGAGTTATGACGAGGACCCGTAGGGACCCGCCCATGTATCCTCAGAAGAGGCCATTCTCAGTGTGACTTGCGAGGCACCTGTTGGGATTCCTCTCCCATCGTCGGTGGTCCTCAGTGCTCATCTGGTGCCAAGGCCGGAGCCTCTGCTTGCCTCCCTCATGGTGACTTAGGGCTTCAGATTCCCCTGGAGCCCCCATAGGGGAGTCAGGCCTCGTCTCGCCTGGAGGCTTGCACGGCCGCTTTCTTCCCCAACTGCAGTGGCAGGATCTGTCTCCCCGTCAAGCGGACAGAGTGACCTGCGGCTTGCCATCAAGGTAAACCAGGGCTGTCTCACGTGCCAGTGTTTCGGGAATCGAACCTCGGGGTAACAGTTGAGACAGTGTAGGGCAGTCAGGTTCATCTGGAGTGGACAAGGCATTTGGGGATTTTGGGGAGTGGTAGTCGGACACGTGAGGCTCCTCCCGACTAACCTCATGTGACGCCACCTCTTAAGATGCGAGAGTAGCTCCGGAAAACCTTTCTGGATGGAGCAGGGAAAGGGCCCCTCATCTGGACCTCAGCAAGGGAAAACGGGGCTCCTCTTGAGTCGTGGCGGGACCCTCGGTGTTCCTCTCCAGTGGAAATGGATCTAGCAGGGAACTTCCTAGGTCACAACAAGGGTCTGAAGAAGACTTTGGAGGTCCAAGAGGGAAAGGGTGATTTCCCCCGAGATGCTGCAGCAGACAAGGGTCTCACCCTTCCTGCAGGGGAGAAGCTTCTGATTTTTCTCGAGTTGTGGCAGCGTACTCTCGAGTTGGGAGGGGGGCACCTGGGACCAGCCCCTGTGGCCTCAGGAGAGGCCAGTCTCCATGTAAGTTGGGAGACACCTATGAGGATTCCTTCCGAGATGTCACCAAGTCCTCAGTCCTCATCTGGTGCTGAGGCCGGAGCCTGTTCTTGCCTTGCCCATGCTAACATAGGTCTTGGGGTTTCCCTGGAGCCCCCATAGGGAAGCCAGTCCTCATCTTGCCTGGGGACGTGCACAGCCGCTTTCCTCCCCAACTGCAGCAACAGTGTCCGGGTTGCTGTCCAGCGGATACAGGGATCAGTATTTTGAAGTCGAGGTACCCCAGGGCTATCACACATGCAAGTCTGCCTGAGGCGAGCCTCGGGGTGACAATTGAGGCAGTGCAGGACAGTCAGTTTCATCTGGATTGGACTAGGCATTTGGGGATCTTGCAGAAATGTGACCTGACGCCTGAGGCGTCTGGCTCACCGTAAAGCAGACACAGTGATCTGTGGCTTGCCATCGAGGTACTTGAGGGCTGTAGCACGTGTCAGTTTGTTGGGAGTCGAGCCTCAGGGTGACAGATGAGACCTTGTGGGGCATTCATGTTCATCTGGAGTGGACGAGGCATTTGGGGATCTTGGGGAGTGGTGGTCAGACACGTGAAGCTCCTCCTGACTCTCCTGATGGGAGGCCACCTCTTGGGATGCGAGGGTAGCACCGGAAAACCTTTCGCGATGGAACAGGGAAAAAGCCCCTCATCTGGAGATCAGCAGGAGAAATCGGGGCTCCTCTTGAGTCGCGGCAGAACCCTCGGGGTCCCCCTTGAGTGGGGACGTTTGGGGCGGGGAACTTCCAAGGTCATAACAAGGGTATCAAGGAGCCTTTCTAGGTCCATGAGGGATGGGGTGAATTTCCCTGAGATGCCTTTGCAGACAAGGGCCACACCACGCCTACAGGGGAGAAGATTCCGTTTTTTCTCGAGTTGTGGCGGGTCCACTGGAGTTACGACGGGGACCCCAGGTACCCGCCCCTGTGGCCTCAGGAGAGGCCAGTCTCCATTGGAATTGCGAGGCACCTGTGGGGATTACTCCCCAGTGGCGCCAAGTCCTCAGTCCCCTTCTGGTGCTGAGGCTGCAGCCTGAGATTGCCTCGCCCATGTTGACATCTGTATTGGGCTTTCCCTGTAGCCCACAGAGTGTAGTCAGGCCTCATCTCGACTGGAAACGTGCATGGCCGCTTTCCTTCCCAACTGCATTAGCAGCATCCGGGTCCCTGTCGAGCAGATACAGGGATCTATAGCTTGTGCTCGAGGTACCCTAGGGCTGTCACACGTGCCAGGGTGCCAGAGTGGAGCATCAGGGTTACAGTCAAGGCAGTGCAGGGCCGTCACGTTCATCTGAATTTGACGAGGCATTTGGCGGTCGTGGGGATCTTTGGCCCAACCTGTGAGACTCCTCCCGACTTTCCAGGTGCCAGCACCTCCTCTTGGAATGTGAGCGGAAGACCGTGAAACCTTTCCCGAGGGAGCAGGGAAAGGGCCACTCATCTGGAGCTCAGCAGGGGAAAACGGGTCTCCTCTTGAGTCTTGAAGGGACCCTTGGGGTTCGTCTCCTGTGGTAACAGGTGGGGTGGGGAACTTCTTGGGTCACAGCAAGGGTGTGAAGGAGCCTTTCGAGATCCACAAGTGACGGGGTGAATTTCCCTGAGATGTCGTTGTAGACAAGGGCCACACCACGCCTGCAGGGGAGAAGCTTCAAGTTTTTCTCGAGTTGCGGCGGGGACCTGTCTTGATACGATGGTGACCCCAGGGACCTGTCCCTGTATCCTCAGGAGGGGCCATTCTCAGTGCGAGTTGGGAGGCGCCTCTGAGGATTCCTCCCGTCATCGCCGGATCCTCAGTCCTCGTCTGGTGCTGAGTTCGGAGCCTGAGATTTCCTCGCTCATGCTTTCATAGGCCTTGAGGTTCCTCTGGAGCCCCCACAAGGGAGTCAGGCCCCTTCTCGCCTGGAGACTTGCACAGGCTCTTTCTTCCCCAACTGCATTGGTAGAGTCTGGCTCACGGTAAAGCGGACACAGGGATTTGTGGCTTGCCATCAAAGTACTACGCAGCTGTCTCAAGTGCCAGTGTGTTGGGAGTCGAGCCTCGGGGTGTCAGTTGAGAGAGTGCAGGGCAGTCATGTTCATCTGGAGTGGACGAGGCATTTGGGGATCTTTGTGATTGGTGGTCAGACACCTGAGGTTCCTCCCAACTCTCCTGATGCGAGGCCACCTCTTGGGATGCCATGGGAACGCTGGAAAGCCTTTCCCGATGAAACAGGGAATGGGTCCCTCATCTGGAGCTCAGCAGGGGAAAACGGGGCTCCTCTTGAGTCACTCGGGACCCTCGTGGTTCCTCTCGAGTGCAGACAATTGGGGCGGGAAACTTCCTAGGTCACAACAAGTGTATGAAGGAGCTTTTCGAGTTCCAAAGTCGAAGGAGAGATTTCCCTCGCGATGCTATAGTGGACATGGGACTCACTCTCCCTACAGGGGAGAAGCTTCCGGTTTTTCTCGAGATGCGGCGGGTTCCTCTCGAGTTACGATGGGGACCCCAGGGACCTGCCCCTGTGGCCTCAGGAGAGGGCAGTCTCCATGCGAGTTGTGAGGTCCATATGGGGATTCCTCCCGAGACTTCGCCAGGTCCTCAGTCCTCGTCTGGTGCTGAGAGCGGAGCCTGTGCTTGCCTCGCCCATGCTGACATAGGTCTTGGGGTTTCCCTGGAACACCAATAGGGGAATCAGGCCTTGTCTTGCCTGGGGACATGTACAGCTGCTTTCCTCTCCATCTGCAGCAAAAGTGTCCGGATGACTGTCGAGCCTATACAGGGATCAGTGGCTTGACCTTGAGCTTCCCCAGGGCTATCACACGTGCCAGTGTGCCAGAGTCGAGCCTCGGGGTGACAGTCGAGGCAGCACAGGACAGTCAGATTCATCTGGAGTGGACTAGGCATTTGGGGGCCTTGTAGAAATGTGAACCGACGCCTGAGGATTCTCTGGACTCACCTGGTGTGAGTGCTTCCTCTTGGGATGCGATGGGAGAGCAGAGAACCCTTTCCCGATGGAGCAGGGAAAGGGCCATTCATCTGCAGCTGAGCATGAGGAAATGGAGCTCCTCTTGAGTCACGGAGGGACCCTTGTAGGTCCTCTCGAGTGGGGAGGTGTGGGGGGGGTGGAACTTCTTCGGTCAAAGCAAGGGTGTGAAGGAGCCTTTTGAGGTCCCAAGGGACGGGGTGAATTCCCCTGAGATGCCGTTGTGGACAAGGGACAAATCACACCTGCAGGTGCAAAGCTTCCGGTTTTTTTCAAGTTGCAACGGGGTCCTCTCGATTTACGATGGGGACCCCAGAGGGCCACCCCTGTATCCTCAGGAGAGGCCATTCTCAGTGCAAATTGTGATGCGCCTCTGGGGATTCCTCCCCAGTCATCACCGGGTCCTCAGACCTCATCTTGTGCTGAGGTCGGAGCCTGAGATTTCCTAGCTCATGCTTTCACAGGTCTTGAGGTTACTCTGGAGCCCCCACATAGGTGTCAGGCCTCTTCTCGCTTGAAGACTTGCACAGCCTCTTTCGTCCCCAACTGCAGCGGCAGTGTCCAGCTCCCCGTCAAGCGGACACAGGGATCTGTGGCTTGCAATCGAGATACTCAGTGCTGTCTCACGTGCAAGTGTGTTGGTTGTCAAACCTCGGGGTGGCAGTTGAGAGAGTGCTGGGCAGTCATTTTCAACTGGCATGGACGAGGCATTTGGGGATCTTGGGGAGTAGTGGTCGGACAGCTGAGGCTCCTCTTGTCTCCCCTGATGCAAGGCCACCTCTTGGGAGGTGATGGGAGCACTGGTAAAACTTTACCGATGGACTAGGGAAAGGGCCCTTCATCTGGAGCTCAGCAGGGGAAAACGGGGCTCCTCTTGAGTCACGGCGGGACCCTCGGGGTTCCTCCCGATTGGGGACGGTTGGGGCGGGGAACTTCCTAGATCACAACAAGGGTATGAAGGAGACTTTTTAGGTCCAAATGGGAAGGGGTGATTTCGCCCGAACTGCTGCAGCGGAGAAGGGACTCACCCTCCTGTAGGGGAGAAACTTCTGGTTTTTCTCGAGTTGCTAGTTGCGTCAGGGTCCTCTCGAGTTACGACGGAGACCCCAGGAACCCGTCCCTGTTGCCTCAGGAGAGCCCAGTCTCAGTGCAAGTTGCCTCTGGGTATTTCTCCCCAGTGTCGGCAGGTCCCCAGGCCTCATCTGATGCTGAGGTCACAGCCTGAGCTTGCCTCACCCATGCTGACCTAAGTCTTGGGGTTCCACTTGAGCTCCCAAGGGGAGTCAGGCCTCGTCTCATCTGGAGACGTGCACGGCCGCTTTCCTCCCCATCTGCATCAGAAGTGTCCAGCACCCCTTCGAGCAGACACAGGGATCTGTGGCCTGCCCTCGAAGTACCCCAGGGCTGTAAAAACGTCCCAGTGTGCTGGAGTCGAGCCTCGGGTTGACAGTCGAGGCAGTGCAGGGCAGTAAGGTTCATCTGGAGTGGACGAGGCATTTGGGGGTCTTGGGGAATTGTGTCCCAAACTGTGACTACTCCTGATTCTCCAGTTGCAAGCACCTCCTTTGACATGCAAGGGGAACAACGCCAATCCTTTCCCGAAGGAGCAGGAAAAGGGCCCCTCATCTGGAGCTCAACAGGGGAAAGCGGGGTTGCTCTTGAATTTTGGTGAGACACTCGGGGTTCCTCTCGACTGGGGACGCGTAGAGCATGGAATTTCTTGGGTCACAGCAAAGGTGTGAAGGTGACTTTTGAGGTCCAAGAGGGAAGGAGTGAATTCCCCCGAGATGCTGCATCGGACAAGGGCCTCTCCCCTCCTGCCTGGAAGTGTCTGTTTCTTTTCGAGTCCTGGAGGAGTCCTCTCAAGTTATGACGGGCCCCCAGGGACCCAACTCTGTGGCCCAAGGAGAGGCCAGTCTCTGTGCAAGGGGTGAGTCATATTTGTTGATTCTTCCCCAGTGGCACCAAGTCCTCAGTCCCATTCTGGTGCTGAGGCTGGAGCCTGAGCTTTCCTCACCCGTGCCTACATAGGTCTTGCGGTTCCCCTGGAGCCCCCTCTGTGGAGTCAGGCCACGTCACGCCCATATACTTGAAGAGCCGCTTTACTCCAGGTTGCAGGAACCATGTCCGGCTCTCCATCGACGTGACAAAGGGATCTGTAACTTGCCCTGTAGGTACCCAGGGCTATCACACGTGCCAGTGTGCAGGATTCGAGCCTCGGAGAGGCAGTGGAGGCAGTGCAGGGCAGTCAGGTTCATCTGGAGTAGAATAGGCATTTGGGGGTCTTGCCAAAATGTGACCAGTCACCTGAGGCTCCTGTGGACTCGCCTGGTGTGAGGGCCTACTCTTGGGATGCGAGTGGAGAGCCGGGAACCCTTTCTTGATGGAGCAGGGAAAGGGCCCCTCATCTGGAGCTGAGCATGGGAAAATAGATCTCCTCTTGATTTGCGGTGGGACCCTCTGCAGTCCTCTAGAGTTGGGACGGGTGGGGCGTGGAACCTCTTAGGTCACAGCAAGGGTGTGAAGGAGTATCTCGAGGTCCAATAGGGAACGGGTGATTTCCCCTGGGACGCCGCAGTTGACAAGAGCCTCACTCCGCCTGCAAGGGAGAAGCTTCTGGTTTTTCTCGAGTTGCAGCGGGGTTGTCTCGAGTTACAACGGGGACCCCAGGGACCCGCCCCTGTGGCCTCAGGAGAGCCCAGACTCCGTGCAAGTTGCCACTGTGTATTCCTCCCCAGTCGTCGTCGGTTCCCCAGTCCTCATCTGGCGTGAGGCCACAGCCTAAGCTTGCCTTGCCCATGCTGACCTAGGTCTTGGGATTCCCCTGGAGCTCCCACAGGGGAGTCAGGCCTCATCTCGCCTGGAGCCCTACACAGCCGCTTTCCTCCCCATCTGCATCAGAAGTGTCCAGCATCTCTTCGAGGAGACACAGGGATCTGTGGCTTCTCCTCGAGGTACCCCAGGGCTCTCACACGTGCCAGTGTGTTGGGATTCGAGTCTCTGGGTGACAGGCGAGGCAGTGCAGGGCAGTGAGGTTCACCAGGAAAGGACGAGGCATTTGGGGGTCTTCGGAATGATGGACCGACCCCTGAGTCTCGTCCTGTCTCTCCTCGTTCCAGCGCCTCTTCGTGAGATGCCAGGGGAGAGCCATGAACACTTTCCTGACGGAGCAGGTAAAGAGCCCGTCATCTGGAGCTTATCAGGGGAAAACGGGGCTCCTCTTGAGTCTTGGCTGGACCGTCGGGGTTCCTCTCGAGTGGAGATGGGTGGGGCAGGGAACTTCTTTGGTCACAACAACGGTGTGAAAGGGCCTTTCGAGCTCTAGGAGGGAAGGGTTGATTTCCACCGAGATGCTCCGTGGACAAGGGCCTCAGTCCACCTGCATGGGAGAAGTTTCTGCTTTTTCTCGGGTGCTGTTGGGGTCCACTCGAGATACGATGGGACCCCAGAAACCCCCCCTTGTGGCCACAGGAGAGGACAGCCTCCAAGCAATTTGGAGGCACCTCAGGGGATTCATCATCCAGCATTGCCGGGTCCTCTGTCATGGTCTGGTGCTGAAGTTGGAGCCTGAGCTTGCCTCGCCCATGCTAACATAGGTGTTGGTTTTCCACTGGAGCCCCCACAGGGGAGTCAGGCCTCGTCTCATCTGGAGACGTGCATGGCCGCTTTCCTCCCCAACTGCAGCAACAGTGTCCGGGTCCCTGTCAAGCGGACACAGGGATCTGTGGCTTGCCCTCGAGGTACCCCAGGGCTGTCACATGTGCCACTGTGCCGGAGTCGAGCCTCGGGATGACAGTCGAGGCAGTGCAGGGCAGTCAGTTTCATCTGGAGAGGACGAAGCATTTGGGGGTCTTGGGGAATGGTGGCCCAACCTGTGAGACTCTTCCCGACTATCCAGGTGTGAGAACCTCCTCTTGGGATGCATGGGGAACACTGCGAAACATTTACCGATGGAACAGAAAAAGGGCCCCTTATCTGGAGCTCAGCAGGGGAAATCAGTGCTCCTCTTCAGTCTTGCAGGACCCTCAGGGTTCATCTCCAGTGAGTACAGGTGGTGCGGGAACTTCTTGGGTCACAGCCAGGGTGTGAAGGAGCATTTCGAGGTCAAAGAGGGAACGGGTGAATTCCCCCGAGAAGCCACATCGGACAAGGGCCTCTCCCCGCCAGCAGGGAATTGTCTTTTTTTATTTTTTTCGCGTTGCGGAGGTTGTCCTCTCAATTTACGACAGGGCCCCAGGACCCAACCCTGTGGCCCCAGGAGAGGCCAGTCCCTGTGAGAGTGGAGAGGCACATCTCGAATTCTTCCCAAGTGTCACCAAGTCCTCATTCCCACTCTAGTGCCGAGGTCTTAGCCTGAGCATTCTTGACCCGTGCCTATGTAGGTTTTGGGGTCCCCCTGGAGCCCCCTCAGTGGAGTCAGGCCTCGTCTCACCCATAGACTTGCAGGACCGCTTTACTCCAGGGTGCAGCAGCCGTGTCCGGCCCTCGTCGAACAGACAGAGGAATCTGTGGTTTGCACTTTAGGTAACCCAGGGCTATCACACGTGGCAGTGTGTCGGCAGTCCAGCCTCGGGGTGGCAGCCGAGGCAGTGCAGGGCAGTCAGGTTCATCTGGAGCAGACGAGGCATTTGAGGTTCCTGTGGAAATGTGACCAGACACCTGAGGCTAATCTGGACTCACCTGGTGTGAGGGCCTCCACTTGGGATGCGAGGGTAGAGCAGGGAACCCTTTCCCGATGGGGCAAGGAAAGGGCCCCTCATCTGGAGCTGAGCATGGAAAAATGGAGCTCCTCTTGAGTCGTGGCGGGACCCTCAGTGGTCCTCTCGAGTGGGGACGAGTAGGGTGGGAAACTTCTTGGGTCACAGCAAGGATGCGAAGGAGCATTTCACGGTCCAAGAGGGAATGAGTGATTTCCCCCAGGACACCGCAGTGGACAGGGGCCTCACTTCGCCTGCAAGTGAGAAGCCTCTGGTTTTTCTGGAGTTGTGGTGGGGTCCTCTCGAGTTATGACATGGACCTCAGAGACCCCTCACTGTGGTCTCAGGAGAGGCTAGTCTCCTTGAGAGTTGCCACTGAGTATTTCTCCCCAGTCATTGCCGCGTCCCCAGGCCTCGTCTGGTGCTGGGGCCACAGCCTGAGCTTGCCTCGCCATGCTGACCTAGGTCTTGGGGTTCCCCTGGGGCTCCCACAGGGGAGTCAGGCCTCGTCTAGCCTGGAATCGTGCATAGCCGGTTCCTCCCCATCTGCAGACGAAGTGTCGAGCACCCCTTTGAGCGGAAACAGGATCTGTGTCTTGCCCTCAAAGCACCACAGGGCTCTCACACTTGCCAGTGTGTTGGGAGTCAAGTCTCAGGGTGACAGTCGAGGACGTGCAGGGCAGTGACGTTCATCAGGAATTGATGTGTCATTTGGGGGTCTTTGGAATGATAGACCGATCCCTGAGGCTTGTCCTGTCTCTCCTCATTTGAGCACTTCTTCTTGGGATGCCAGGGGAGAGCCATGAAAACTTCCCCGACGGAACAGGGAAAGGGCCTGTCATCTGGAGCTCAGCAGGCGAAACGGGCTCCTCTTGAGTCTTGGCGGGACCGTCGGGGTTCCTCTCGAGTTGGGATGGGTGGGACGGGGAAACTCTTCAGTCATATAAAGGGTGTGAAGGAGCCTTTCGAGGTCCAAGAGGGAAGGGATGATTTCCCCCGAGATGTTGTAGTGGAAAAGGTACTCACCCTCCCTGCAGGGGAGAAGCTTGTGGTTTTTCTGGAGTTGCGGCGGGGTCCTCTCCAGTTACGAAGGGGACCCAACGACCCTCCACTGTGGCCTCAGGAGAAGCCAGTATCCATGCGAGTTGCAAGGCACCTCTGGGGATTCCTCCCCAGACGTCGCCGGGTCCTCATTCCTCGTCTGGTGCTGAGGCCTGAGCCTGTTCTTGCCTCGACCATGCTGACATAGGTCTTGGGGTTCCCCTGGAGCCCCCACAGGGGAGTCAGGCCTCTTCTCGCTTGGAGACGTTCACAGCCGCTTTCCTTTCAAATGCAGCAACAGTGTCCAGGTCCCTGTCAAGGGGATACAGGGATCAGTGGCTTGCACTCTAGGTACCCCAGGGCTATCACACATGCCAGTGTGCTGGAGTGAAGTCTCGGGGTGATAGTCGAGGCAGTGCAGGTAGTCAGTTTCATCTGGAGTGTACGAGGCTTTTGGGGGTCTTGGGAAATGGTGGCCCAAACTGTGAGAATCCTCCCAAGTCTCCTGGATCGAGCACCTCCTCTTGACATGCGAGAGGAAAAGCACGAAACCAGGACCGACGGAGCAGTGAACGGGCCCCTCATCTGGAGCTGAGCATGGGAAAATGGATTTCCTATTGAGTCGTGGCGGGACCCTCGGCGGTCCTCTCGAGAGGGGACTTGTGGGGTGGGGAGCTTCTTAGGTCACAGCAAGGGTGTGAAGGAGCATTTTGAGGTCCAAGAGGGAACGGGTGAATTCCCCGGGACACCTCAGTGAATAAGGGCCTCACTCGACCTATGGGGTAGAAGTTTCTGGTTTTTCTCGAGTGCCGGTGGGGTCCTATCGAATTACGATGGGACCTCAGAAACCTGCCCTTGTGGCCACAGGAGAGTACAGTTTCCGAGCGATTTGCAAGGCACCGATGGGGATTCATCCCCAGTCGTCACCGGTTCCTCATTCCTGGTTTGGTGCTGAAGCTTGAGCCCAAGCTTCCTCGCCCATGCTGACAAAGGTCGTGTGTTTTCGCTGGAGCCCCTACAGGGGAGTCAGGTCTCGTCTCGCCTGGAGACGTGCACGGCCACTTTCCTCCCCAACTGGAGCAACAGTGTCTGGGTCCCTGTCGAACGGATACAAGGATCTGTGGCTGCCCTCCAGGTAGCCCAGGGCTGTCACATGTGCCAGTGTGCCAGATTCGAGCCTCGGGGTGACAGTCGAGGCAGTGCAGGTCAGTGAGCTTCATCTGGAGTCGACCAGGCATTTAGGGGTCTTGGGGAATGGTGGCCCAATGTGTGAGACTCCTCCCGACTCTCTGGTGTGAGCACCTCCTCCTGGGATCGAAGGGGAACATCACAAAACCTTTCCTGTTGGAGCAGGGAAAGGGCCCCTAATCTGGAGCTCAGCAGGGGAAAACAGGGCTCAGCTTGAGTCTTAGCAGGACACTCGCATTTCCTCTCAAGTGGGGACAGGTGGGGCGGGGAACTTCTTGGGTCACAGCATGGGTGTCAAGGAGCCTTTCGAGGTCCACAAGCTTCGAGGTGAATTCTTCTGAGATGCCACCACGCAAAAGGGCCACACCATGCCATTAGTGGAGGAGCTTCGGTTTTTCTCGAGTTGGGTTTGGGTCCTCTGGAGTTACGACAGGGACCTCAGTGGCCCACCCCTGTATCCTCAGTGGAGGCCATTCTCAGTGCGAGATGCGAGACACCTCTGGGGATTCTTCCCCTGTCATCACTGGGTCGTCAGTCCTCCTCTGGTTCTGAGGTCAGAGACTGAGTTTTCCTCTCTCATGCTTTCATAGGTATTGAGGTTACTCTGGAGCCCGCACGGGGAGTCAGGCCACATCTCGCCTGGAGACTTGCATGGCCTCTTTCTTCCCAACTGCAGCAGCAGTGTCCGGCTCCCTGTCAAGCATACACATGGATCTGTGGCTTGCCATCGAGGTAAACCAGGGCTGTCTCACATGCCAGTGTGTCAGGAGTCGAGCCTCGGGGTAACAGTCGAGACAGTGCAGGGCAGTCAGGCTCATCTGGAGTGGACGAGGCATTTGGGGATCTTGGGGAGTGGTGGTCGGACACCTGAGATTCCTCCCGACTCTCCTGATGCGACGCCACCTCTTGGGATGCGAGGGGAGCTCCGGAAAACCTTTCCCGATGGAGCAGGGAAAGGGCCTCTCATCTGGAGCTCAGCAGGGGAAAACGGGGCTCCTCTTGAGTCGTGGCAAGACCCTCGTGGTTCCTCTCGAGTGGGGATGGATCTAGCAGGGAACTGCCTAGGTCACAACAATGGTATGAAGGAGCCTTTCACGGTCCAAGAGGGAAGGGGTGATTTTCCCCGAGATGTTGCAGTGGACAAGGGACTCACCCTCCCTGCAGGGGAGAAGCTTCTGGTTTTTCTCGAATTGCTTCAGGGTCCTCTCCAGTTACGATGGGTTCCCCACGGACCCGTCCATGTATCCTCAGGATAGACCATTCTCAGTGTGACTTGCGAGGCACCTCTTGGGATTCCTCTCCAGTCGTCGCCTGGTCCTCAGTGCTCGTCTGGTGCTGAGAACGGAGCCTGTGCTTACCGCGCCCATAGTGACATAGGTCTTGGGGTTCCCCTGGAGCCCCCATAGGGGAGTCAGGCCTCGTCTTGCCTGGAGACGTGCACAGCCCCTTTCCTCCCCATCTGCAGGAACAGTGTCCAGGTCCCTGTCGAGCGGATACAGGGATCAGTATCTTGTCCTCAAGGTACCCCAGGGCTATCACCAGGGCCAGTGTGCCGGAGCCGAGCCTCGGGGTGACAGTCGAGGCAGTGCAGGGCAGTCAGGTTCATCTGGATTGGACGAAGCATTTGGGGATCTTTGGGAATGGTGACACAAGCAGTGAGATTCCTCCCGACTCTCCAGATGGGAGCACCTCCTTTTGACATGCGAGGGGAACACCGTGAAACCTTTCCCGTCGGAGAAGGGAAAGGGCCCCTCATCTTGAGCTCAGCAGGAGAAAACGGGGCTCTGCTAGAGTCTTGGCGAGACCCTTGGGGTTCCTGTCGAGTGGGAATGGGTGGGGCGGGGAACTTCTTGGGTCACAGCAAGGGTGTGAAGGGGCCTTTCGTGGTCCAAAAGTGAAGGGGTGAAATCCCCGAGATGTCGCATCGGACAAGGGCTTCTCCCCGACTGCAGGGAAGTGTCTGATTTTTTTCTAGTTGTGGAGGGGTCCTCTCAAGTTCCGACAGTGCCCCTGGGACCCATCCCTGTGGCCCCAGGAGAGGCCAGTCTCCGTGCGAGGGGACAGGCACGTCTGGGCACTCTTCTGCAGTGGCGCCAAGTCCTCAGTCCCATTCTGGTGGCTGAGGCTGGAGCCTGAGCTTTCCTCACCCATGCCTACGTAGGTCTTGGGGTTCCCCTGGAGCCCCCTCAGGGGAGTCAAACCTCGTCTCGCCCATAGGCATGCAGGGCCGCTTTACTCCAGGGTGAAGCAGCCGTGTCCAGCTCTCTGTTGAACGGACAAAGGGATCTGTGGCTTGCCCCTGAGGTACCCCAGGACAGTCACATGTGCCAGTGTGTCAGCAGTCGAGTCTCGGGGAGGCAGTTGAGGCAGTGCAGGGCTGTCAGGTTTTCCTGGAGTGGGCGAGGCATTTGGGCTTCTTGGGGAAAAGTGACCGGACACCTGAGGCTCCTCTGGACTCGCCTGGTGCGAGGGCCTCCTCTTGGGATGTGAGGGAAGAGCCGGGACCCTTTCCAGATGGAGGAGGGAAAGGCCCGTTACCTGGAGCTGAGCATGTGAAAATGGAGCTCCTCTTGAGTTGCGGCGGGACCCTCGGCAGTCCTCTCGAGTTGGGACGTGTTTGGCGGGGAACTTCTTGGGTCACAGCAATCGTGTGAAGAAGCATTTCCAGGTCCAAGAGGGAACGGGTGACTTCCCCCGGGACGCTTCAGTGGACAAATATTTGCCTCACTCCGCCTGCAAGGGAAACGCGTCTGGTTTTGCTCAAGTTGTGGCAGGGTCCTCTCGAGTTATGACTGGGACCCCAGTGACCCACCTCTGTGGCCTTAGGAGAGGCCAGTCTCCGTAAGAGTTGCCACTGGGTATTCCTCACCAGTCGTCGCCGGGTCCCTAGGCCTCATCTGGTGCTGAGGCCACAGCCTGAGCTTGCCTTGCCCATGCTGACCTAGGTGTTGGGGTTCCCATGGAGCTCCCATAGGGGAGTCAGGCCTCGTCTCACCTGGAGACGTACAGATGCTTTCCTCCCCATCTGCAGCAGAACTATCCAGCACCCCGTTGAGCAGACACAGGGATACACTAACGCGGATAAGGGCCACATCACGCCTGAAGGGGAGAAGCTTCCAGTTTTTCTCGAGTTGCAGTGGGGTCCTCTCGAGTTATGACAATGACCCCAGGGAACGGCCACTTTATCCTGAGGAGAGGCCATTCTCAGTGTGAGTTGCGAGGCGCCTCTGGGGATTCTTCCCCAGACGTTGCCAGGTCTTCAGTTCTCGTCTGATGCTGAGGCCAGAGCCTGTGCTTGCCTCACCCATGCTGACATAGGTCTTGGGGTACCCCTGGATCCCCTACAGTGGAGTCAGTCCTCATCTTGACTGGAGACTTGCTCAGACGTTTTTCTCCCACACTGAAGCAGCAGAGTCCAGGTTCCTATCAAGCGGTTACAGGGATCAGTGGCTTGCCCCCGAGGTACCCCAGGGCTCTCACACGTGACAGTGTGCTGAGATCGAGCCTCGGGGTCACTCTCGAAGCAGTGCAGGGCAGCCAGGTTCATCTGGAGTGGACGAGGCATTTGGGGGTCTTGGGGAATGTTGGCCCAAACTGTGAGACTCCTCTCTAATCTCCAGGTGTGAGCACAACCTCTTGATATGTGAGGGGCGAGCCGGGAACCCTTTCCCAAAGGAGCAGGGAAAGGGCCCCTCATCTGGATCTGAGCATGGGAAAATAGAGCTCCTCTTGAGTCTCGGCGGGACCCTGGGGTTTTCTCTCGAGTGGGGATGGGTGGGGCAGCGAACTTCCTGAGTCACAGAAAAGGTGTGAAGGAGCATTTACAGGTCCAAGAGGAAACGGGTGGTTTCCCCCGGAATGCCGCAGAGGACAAGGGCCTCACTCTGCCTGCAAGGGAGAAGCTTCTGGTTTTCTCAAATTGCGGCGGGGTCCTCTCGAGTTACAACGGGGACCACAGCGATCCAGCCCTGTGGCCCCAGGAGGGGCCAGTCTCCGAGTGAGGGTATAGGCACATCTGGGTATTCCTCCCCAGTGGCACCAGGTCCTCAGACCTCTTCTGGTGCTGAGGCTAGAGCCTGAGATTTCCTCGCCCATGCTGACATTTGTCTTGGGCTTCCAATGAAGCCCGCACATGGGAGTCAGGCCTCGTCTCGACTTGCGACCTGCGCGGCTGCTTTCCTCCCCAACTACAGGAACAGTGTCCGGGTCCCTGTCTAGCGGATACATGGATCTATGGCTTGCGCTCGAGGTACCCCAGGGCTGTCACACATGCCAGTGTGCAGGAGTCGAGCCTCGGGGTTACAGTCGAGGCAGTGCAGGGCAGTTAGGTTCATCTGGAATGGACGAGGCATTTGGGGATCTTGGGGAGTGGTGGTCGGACACCTGAGGCTCCTCCCGACTCTCCTGATTAAAAGCCACCTCGTGGGATGCGAGGGGAAGACCTCGAAACGTTTCCCAATGGAGTAGGGTAAGGGCCCCTCATCTGGATTTCAGCAGGCAAAAACGGGGCTCCTCCTGAGTCATCGTGGGACCCTCGGGGTTCCTCTCCAGTGGGGATGGTTTGGGCCGGGAACTTCCTTGATCGCAACAAGGATATGAAGGAGCCTTTCGACGTCCAAGAGGGAAGGGGTCATTTCCCTGAGATGCTGCAGCGGACAAGGGACTCAGCCTTCCTGCAGGGGAGAAGCTTCTAGTTTTCCTCAAGTTAAGGCTGGGTCCTCTCCAGTTCTGGAGGGGACCCCAGGGACCTACCGCTGTGGCCTCAGGAGAGGCCAGTCTCCGTGCGAGTTGCGAGGCTCCTCTGGGGATTCCTTCCCAGAGTTCGCCGGGTCCTCAGTGCTCGTCTGGTGCTGAGGCCGGAGCCTGTGCTTGCCTCACCCATGCTGACATAGGTCTTGGAGTACCCCTGGACGCGCCACAGGGGAGTCATGCCTCATCTCGTCAGGAGACGTGACAGCCGCTTTCTTCCCCAATGGCAGCAACAGTGTCCGGGTCCCTGTCGAGCGGATAAAAGGATCAGTGTCTTGCTCTCGAGGTACCACAGGGCTATCAGAGGTGCCAGTTTGCTGGAGTTGAGCCACGGGGTGCCAGTTGAGCCAGTACAGGGCAGTCAGGTTCATCTAGAGTGGACGAGGCATTTGGGGGTCTTGCGGAATGGTGGCCTATACTGTGAGACTCCACCCGACTCTCCAGGTGTGAGCACCTCCTCTTGACATGTGAGGGGAACACCTCGAAACCTTCCCTGATGGAGCAGGGAAAGGGCCCCTCATCTAGAGCTCAGCAGGGGAAAACGGGGCTCTGCTTGAGTCTTGTTGGGACGCTCGTGGTTCTTCTCGAGTGGCGACGGGTGCACGGCCTGGGAAATTCTTGGGTCAAAGCAAGGGTGTGAAAGAGCATTTGAGGTCCAAGGGGGAACGGGAGAATTCCCATGGGACTCCGCAGAGGACAAGGTCCTCACTCCGCCTGCAAGGGTGAAACTTCTGGTTTTTCTCCAATTGCCATGTGGTCCTCTCGAGTTATGACGGGGACCACAGGGATCTGCTCATGTGGCCCCATGATATGGCAGTTTCTGTGAGAGGGGCGAGGCAAACCTGAGGATTCCTCCCCAGTGGCACCAAGCCCTCAGTCCCCTTCTGGTGCTGAGGCTGCAACCTGAGATTGCCTCTCCCGTGCTGACATTTGTTTTGGGCTTCACCTGGGGCCCCTAGTGGGAAGTCAGTCCTCGTCTCGACTGGAGACGTGCATGGCCGCTTTCTTCCCCATCTGCAGTGCAGTGTCCGACTCCCCGTAAAGCAGACACAGGGATCTGTGGCTTGCCATCCAGGTACTCCAGGGCTGTTCATGAGCAAGTGTTGGGAGTCTAGCCTCGTGGTAACAGTCGAGATAGTGCAGGGCAGTCATGTTCATCGGGAGTGCATGAGGCATTTGGTGATCTTTGGGAGTGGTGGTCAGACACCTGAGGCTCCTTCCAACTCTTCCGATGCGAGGCCACCTCTTGTGATGCAAGGGAGCATTGGAAAATCTTTCCAGATGGAGCAGGAGAAGGGCCCATCATCTGGAGCTCAGCAGGGGAAAACGGGGCTCCTCGAGTCGTGGCGGGACCCTTGGGTTTCCTCTCGAGTGGGGACGGTTGGGGCGGAGAACTTCCTAGGTCACAACAAGAGTATGAAGGAGCCTTTCTAGGTCCAAGAGGGAAGGGTTGATTTCCCCCAAGATGCTGCAGCCAGTCTCCATGTGAGTTGCGAGGCACTGGTGGGGATTCCTCCCGAGACCTCGCCGGGTCCTCAGTCTTCGTCTGGTGCTGAGGCCGAAGCCTGTGCTTGCCTCACCAATGCTGACATAGATCTTGGGGTTCACATGGAGCCCCATAGGGGAGTCAGGCCTCGTCTCGCCTGGGGATGTGCACAGCTTCTTTCCTCCACAACAGCATCAAAAGTGTCTGGGTCCCTGTCGAGTGGACACAGGGATCAGTGGCTTGACCTCGAGGTACCCCAGGGCTATCACACCTGCCAGTGTGCTGGCGTCGAACCTAGGGGTGACAGTCGAGGCAGTGCAAGACAGTCAGATTCATCTGGAATGGAGTAGGCATTTGGGGGTCTTGTGGAAATGTGACCCGATGCTTGAGGCTTCTCTGGACTCGCCTGGTGTGAGTGCATCCACTTGGTATGCAAGGGGGAGCACGAACCCTTTCCCAATGGAGCAGGGATAGGGCCCCTCATCTGGAGCTGAGCATGGGAAAATGGAGCTCCTCTTGAGTCTTGGCGGGACCCTCGGCAGTCCGCTAGAGTTGTGACGTGTGGAGTTGGGAACTTCTTGGGTCACAGCAAGGGTGTGAAAGAGCATTTCGAGGTCCAGGAGGAAACGGGTGATTTCCCCCGGAACGCCGCCGCGGACAAGGGCCTCACTCTGCCGGCAATGGTGAAGCTTCTGATTTTCCTCGAGTTGCGTCGCGGTCCTCTCGAGTTACGATGGGAAACACAGGAATCCGCCCCTGTGGCCCCAGGATGGGCCAGTCTCCGTGGGAGGGGTGAGGCACGTCTGGGGATTCCTCGCCAGTGGCGCCAAGTCATCAGTCCCCTTCTGGTGCTGAGGCTGCAGCTTGAGTTTGCATCGCCCTTGCTGACATTTGTATTGGGCTTCCCCTGGAGCCAGCAGAGCGGAGTCAGGCCTCGTCTCGACTGGAGACCTGCACAGCTGTTTTCCTTCTCAAATGCAATAACAGTGTCCGCGTCCCTGTCAAGTGGATACAGCGATCTATGGGTTGCGCTCGAGGTACCCTAGGGCTGTCACACAGGCCAGTGTGCCGGAGTCGAGCCTTGGGGATACAGTCGAGGCTCTGCAGGGTAGTCATGTTCATCTGAAGTGGACGAGGCATTTGGGGGTCTTGGGGAATGGTGCCCCAACCTGTGAGACTCGTCCCGACTTTCCAGGTGCCAGCACTTCCTCTTGGGATGCGAGGGGAACACCGGGAAACCTTTCCCTACAGAGAAAGGAAAGGGCCCCTCATCTGGAGCTCAGCAGGGGAAAATGTGGCTCCTCTTGATTTTTGGCGTGACCCTTGGGGTTCCTCTCGAGTGGTTCCGGGTCATGTGGGGAACTTCTTGGGTCACAGCAAGGGTGTGAAGGAGCCTTTCAAGGTACACAATGGACGGGGTGAATTCCCCTGAGATGCCGTTGAGGACATGGACCACTCCAGGCCTGAAGGGGAGAATCTTCTGGTTATTCTGGAGTTGCTGTGGGGTCCTCTCGAATTATGACATGGACCGCAGGGACCCGTCCCTGTAACCTGAGGGGAGGCCATTCACAGTGCACGTTGGGAGGCTCCTCTGGGGATTCCTCCCCAGTCATCGCCACGTCCTCAGTCCTCGTCTGTTGCTGAGGTCGAGCCTGAGATTTCCTCGCTGATGCTGTCATAGTTCTTGAGGTTGCTCTGGACCCCCCACAGGGGAGTCAGGCCTCTTTTTGCCTGGATACTTGCACGGCCTCTTTCTTCCCCAACTGCAGCAGCAGTGTCCGGCTCCCCATCAAGGGGACGCAGGAATATGGGCTTGCCATCGAGGTACCCCAGGGCTGTCTCATGTGCCAGTGTGTTGGGAGTCGAGCCTCGTGGTGACAGTCGAGACAGTTCAGGGCAGTCATGTTCATCTGGAGTGCACGAGGCATTTGGGGATCTTGGGTAGTGGTGGTCGGACACCTGAGGCTCCTCTCGAATCTCCTGATGCGAGGCCACCTCTTTGGATGTGAGGGGAACACTGCGAAACCTTTCCCGATGGAGAAGGGAAAAGGCCCGTCATGTGGAGCTCAGCAGGAGAAAACAGGGCTCCTCTTGAGTCTTGGTGGGACCCTTGGGGTTCCTATCGAGGGGGGATGGGTGGGGCTGGGAACTTCTTGGGTCAAAGCTAGGGTGGGAAGGAGCCTTTAGAGGTCCACGAGGGACAGGGTGAATTCCCCTGAGATGCCGTTGCGGACAAGGGCCACACCACGCCTGCAGGGGAGAAGCTTCGGGTTTTTCTTTAGTCGCGGCGTGGTTCTCTCGAGTCAGAATGTGGACCCCAGGGACCCGCCAATGTATCCTCAGTAGAGGCCATTCTCAGTACGAGTTGCAAGGCACCTCTCGGGATTCCTCCCCAATCATTGCCGGGTCCTTAGTCCTCGTCTGGTGCTGAAGTCGGAGCCTGAGGTTTCCTCACTCATGCTTTCATAGGTCTTGACGTTACTCTGGAGACGCGACAGGGGAGTCAGGCCTCTTCTAGCGTGGAGACTTGCACGGTCTCTGTCTTCTCTAACTGCAGCGACAGTGTCTGGCTCCCCGTAAAGCGGACACAGGGATCTGTGGCTTGACATCTATGTACTCCAGGGCTGTCTCACGTGCCAGTGTGATGGGAGTCGAGCCTCGGGTGACAGTCGAGACAGTGCAGGGCTGTCATTTTCATCTGGAGTGGACTAGACATTTGGGGAACTTGGGGAGTGGTGGTCGGACACCTGAGGCTCCGCCCGACACTCCTGATGCTAGGTCACCTCTTGGGATGCGAGGGGAGCACCAGTAAACCTTTCCCAATGGATCAGGGAAAAGGCTCCTCATCTGGAGCAATGCAGGGGAAAATGGGGCTCCTTTTGAGTCACGGCAGGACCCTCAGTGTTCCTCTCGAGACGGGACGGTTGGAGCGGGAAACTTCCTTGGTCACAACAAGGTTATGAATGAGTCTTTGGAGGTCCAAGAGGGAAGAGTTGATTTCCCTCGAGATGCCATTGAGGACAAGGGCCACACCACGTCTGCTGGGGCAAACCTTCCAGTTTTTCTCGAGTTGCTTCTTGGTCCACTCGCTTTACGACGTGGATCCCAGGGACCCGCCCCGTTATCTTCAGGAGAGGCCATTCTCACTGCTAGTTATGAGGTGCTTCTGGGGATACCAACCCAGTCGTCCCCTGGTTCTCAGTCCTCGTTTGGTGCTGAGGTCGAGGCTATGATTTGCTTTCTCCTGCTTTCATAGGACTTGAGGTTACTCTGGAACCCCCACAGGGGAGTCAGGCCTCTTCTCTCCTGGAGACTTGCATGGCCTCTTTCTTCCCCAAATGCAGACACAGGGATCTGTGTCTTGCCATCGAGGTATTCCAGGGATTTCTCACATGCCAGTGTTTTGGGAGTCGAGCCTCGAGTGACAGTCGAGACAGTGCAGGCAGTCATGTTCGTATGAAGTGGATGAGGAATTTGGGGGTTTGGGAAGTGATGTTCGAACACCTGAGGCTCCTCCCGACTCTGCTGATACGAGGCCACCTGTTAGGATGCGAGGAGAGAGACAGAAAATCTTTCCCGATGGATCAGGGAAAGGGCCCCTCATCTGGAGCTCAGCAGGGAAAAACGGGGCTCCTCTTGAGTCTTGGCGGGACCCTTGGTGTTCCTATCGAGTGGGGACAGGTAGGATGGGGAATTTATTTGGTCACAACAAGGGTGTGAAGGGACTTTTGAGTTCTAGGAAGGAAGGGGTGATTTCTCCTGAGATGACCCCATGGACATGGCCCTTACTCCACCTGCAGGGGAGAAGTTTCTTGTTTTCCTCGAGTGCCTGTGGGGTTCTCTCAAGTTACGATGGGACCCCAGAAACCCGCCCTTGGGGCCACAGGCGAGGACAGTCTCTGAATTGAGAGGCGCGTCTAGGGATTCTTCCTCAGTAGTCGCTGGGTCGTCAGTCCTGGTCTGGTGCTGAAGCTGGAGCCTGATCTTGCCTCGCCCATGCTGACATAGGTCTTGGGTTACCGCTGGAGCCCCCACAGAGGAGTCAGGCCTCGTCTCGCCTGGAGAAGTGCACAGCCGCTATCTTCCCCANTTCCCCTGAGATGCCGTTGAGGACATGGACCACTCCAGGCCTGAAGGGGAGAATCTTCTGGTTATTCTGGAGTTGCTGTGGGGTCCTCTCGAATTATGACATGGACCGCAGGGACCCGTCCCTGTAACCTGAGGGGAGGCCATTCACAGTGCACGTTGGGAGGCTCCTCTGGGGATTCCTCCCCAGTCATCGCCACGTCCTCAGTCCTCGTCTGTTGCTGAGGTCGAGCCTGAGATTTCCTCGCTGATGCTGTCATAGTTCTTGAGGTTGCTCTGGACCCCCCACAGGGGAGTCAGGCCTCTTTTTGCCTGGATACTTGCACGGCCTCTTTCTTCCCCAACTGCAGCAGCAGTGTCCGGCTCCCCATCAAGGGGACGCAGGAATATGGGCTTGCCATCGAGGTACCCCAGGGCTGTCTCATGTGCCAGTGTGTTGGGAGTCGAGCCTCGTGGTGACAGTCGAGACAGTTCAGGGCAGTCATGTTCATCTGGAGTGCACGAGGCATTTGGGGATCTTGGGTAGTGGTGGTCGGACACCTGAGGCTCCTCTCGAATCTCCTGATGCGAGGCCACCTCTTTGGATGTGAGGGGAACACTGCGAAACCTTTCCCGATGGAGAAGGGAAAAGGCCCGTCATGTGGAGCTCAGCAGGAGAAAACAGGGCTCCTCTTGAGTCTTGGTGGGACCCTTGGGGTTCCTATCGAGGGGGGATGGGTGGGGCTGGGAACTTCTTGGGTCAAAGCTAGGGTGGGAAGGAGCCTTTAGAGGTCCACGAGGGACAGGGTGAATTCCCCTGAGATGCCGTTGCGGACAAGGGCCACACCACGCCTGCAGGGGAGAAGCTTCGGGTTTTTCTTTAGTCGCGGCGTGGTTCTCTCGAGTCAGAATGTGGACCCCAGGGACCCGCCAATGTATCCTCAGTAGAGGCCATTCTCAGTACGAGTTGCAAGGCACCTCTCGGGATTCCTCCCCAATCATTGCCGGGTCCTTAGTCCTCGTCTGGTGCTGAAGTCGGAGCCTGAGGTTTCCTCACTCATGCTTTCATAGGTCTTGACGTTACTCTGGAGACGCGACAGGGGAGTCAGGCCTCTTCTAGCGTGGAGACTTGCACGGTCTCTGTCTTCTCTAACTGCAGCGACAGTGTCTGGCTCCCCGTAAAGCGGACACAGGGATCTGTGGCTTGACATCTATGTACTCCAGGGCTGTCTCACGTGCCAGTGTGATGGGAGTCGAGCCTCGGGTGACAGTCGAGACAGTGCAGGGCTGTCATTTTCATCTGGAGTGGACTAGACATTTGGGGAACTTGGGGAGTGGTGGTCGGACACCTGAGGCTCCGCCCGACACTCCTGATGCTAGGTCACCTCTTGGGATGCGAGGGGAGCACCAGTAAACCTTTCTCAATGGATCAGGGAAAAGGCTCCTCATCTGGAGCAATGCAGGGGAAAATGGGGCTCCTTTTGAGTCACGGCAGGACCCTCAGTGTTCCTCTCGAGACGGGACGGTTGGAGCGGGAAACTTCCTTGGTCACAACAAGGTTATGAATGAGTCTTTGGAGGTCCAAGAGGGAAGAGTTGATTTCCCTCGAGATGCCATTGAGGACAAGGGCCACACCACGTCTGCTGGGGCAAACCTTCCAGTTTTTCTCGAGTTGCTTCTTGGTCCACTCGCTTTACGACGTGGATCCCAGGGACCCGCCCCGTTATCTTCAGGAGAGGCCATTCTCACTGCTAGTTATGAGGTGCTTCTGGGGATACCAACCCAGTCGTCCCCTGGTTCTCAGTCCTCGTTTGGTGCTGAGGTCGAGGCTATGATTTGCTTTCTCCTGCTTTCATAGGACTTGAGGTTACTCTGGAACCCCCACAGGGGAGTCAGGCCTCTTCTCTCCTGGAGACTTGCATGGCCTCTTTCTTCCCCAAATGCAGACACAGGGATCTGTGTCTTGCCATCGAGGTATTCCAGGGATTTCTCACATGCCAGTGTTTTGGGAGTCGAGCCTCGAGTGACAGTCGAGACAGTGCAGGCAGTCATGTTCGTATGAAGTGGATGAGGAATTTGGGGGTTTGGGAAGTGATGTTCGAACACCTGAGGCTCCTCCCGACTCTGCTGATACGAGGCCACCTGTTAGGATGCGAGGAGAGAGACAGAAAATCTTTCCCGATGGATCAGGGAAAGGGCCCCTCATCTGGAGCTCAGCAGGGAAAAACGGGGCTCCTCTTGAGTCTTGGCGGGACCCTTGGTGTTCCTATCGAGTGGGGACAGGTAGGATGGGGAATTTATTTGGTCACAACAAGGGTGTGAAGGGACTTTTGAGTTCTAGGAAGGAAGGGGTGATTTCTCCTGAGATGACCCCATGGACATGGCCCTTACTCCACCTGCAGGGGAGAAGTTTCTTGTTTTCCTCGAGTGCCTGTGGGGTTCTCTCAAGTTACGATGGGACCCCAGAAACCCGCCCTTGGGGCCACAGGCGAGGACAGTCTCTGAATTGAGAGGCGCGTCTAGGGATTCTTCCTCAGTAGTCGCTGGGTCGTCAGTCCTGGTCTGGTGCTGAAGCTGGAGCCTGATCTTGCCTCGCCCATGCTGACATAGGTCTTGGGTTACCGCTGGAGCCCCCACAGAGGAGTCAGGCCTCGTCTCGCCTGGAGAAGTGCACAGCCGCTATCTTCCCCAACTGCAGCAACAGTGTCCGGGTCCCTGTCGAGCAGACACAGGGATCTGTGGCTTGCCATCGAGGTACCCAAGGGCTGTCACACGTGCCAGTGTGCTGGAGTAGAGCCTCGGGGTGACAGCTGAGGCAGTGTAGGGCAGTCAGGATTATCTGGAGTGGTCGAGGCATTTGGGGATCTTCAGGAATGGTGGCCCAATCTGTGAGACTCCTTCCGACTCTGCAGGAGTGAGCACCTCCTCTTGGGATGGGAGGGGAACAAAGGGAAACCTTTCCCCATGGAGCAGGGAAGGGCCCCTCATCTGGAGCTCAGTAGGGGAAAACTGAGCTCCTCTTGAATCTTGGTGGGACCCTCCGGGGATCCTCTTAAGTGGGGACGTTTTGGGCACGGAACTTCCTAGGTCACAACAAGGGAATGAAGGAGCCTTTTGAAGTCCAAGTGGGAAGGGGTGATTTCCCCCGAGATGCTGCAGTAGACAAGGGACTCACCCTCCCTGAGAGGAGAAGCTTCTGGTTTATCTCGCGTTCCAGCGGGATCCTCTTGATTTAGTAAGGGGACCCCAGGGAAGTGCTGTTGTGGCCTCAGGAGAGGCCAGTTTCCATGAGAGTTGCCAGGCACCTGTGAGGATTCCTCCCGAGACATCGCCACGACATCATTCCTCGTCTGGTGCTGAGGCTGGAGCCTGTGCTGACATAGGACTTGGGGATCCCCTGGAACCCCCACAGTGGAGTCAGGTCTCATCTCACCTGGGGACCTGCACAGCCACTTTCATCCCCTACTGGAGCAATAGTGTTCAGGTCCCATTTGAGCGGATACAGGGATCAGTGGCTTGATCTCGAGGTACCCCAGGGCTATCACACATGCCAGTGTTTCAGCAGTAGAGGGTCGGGGAGGTAGTCGAGGCAGTGCAGGGCAGTCAGGTTCATCTGGAGTGGACGAGGCATTTGGGGTTCTTGGTGAAAGGTGACCAGACACCTGAGGCTCCTCTGGACTCGCCTGGTGTGAGGGCCTCCTTTTGGGATTCGAGGGGAGAGCCGGGAACCCGATCTCGATGGAGCAGTGAAAGGGCCCCTCATCTGGAGCTGAGCAGGGGAAAATGGAGCTCTTCTTGAGTCGTGGCGTGATCCTCGGTGGTCCTCTCGAGTGGGGACGTGTGGGGTGGGGAACTTCTTGGGTCTCAATAATGGTGTGAAGGAGCATTTTGAGGTCCAAGTGAGAATGGGTGATTTCCCCCGGGATGTTGCACTGGACAAGGGCCTCACCCCGCCTGCAAGGAAGAAGCTTCTGGTTTTATCGAGTTGTGGGGGGGATCTCTCGAGTCATGACGGGGACCCCAGGGACCCACCCCTGTGGCCTCAGGAGGGGTCAGTCTCCGTGCCAGTTGCCACTGGGTATTTCTCCCCAGTCGTCGCCGGGCCCTCAGGCCTCATCTGGTGCTGAGGACACAGGCCTGAGCTTGCCTTGCCCATGCAGACCTTCGTCTTGGGATTCCCCTCGAGCTCCCACAGGGGAGTCAGGCCTCATCTTGCCTGGAGACGTGCACGGCCGCTTTCCTCCCCATCTGCAGCAGAAGTGTCCAGCACCCCTTCGAGCAGACACAGGGATCTGTGGCTTGCCCTCGAGCTTCCCCAAGGCTGTCACACGTTCCAGTGTGTCAGGAGTCGAGTCTCAGGGTGACGGTCAAGGCCGTGCAGGGCAGTAAGGTTCATCAGGAATGGGCGAGGCATTTGGGGGTCTTGGAAGTGATGGACCGACCAGTGAGGCTCGTCCTGTCTTTCCTCTTTGAGCGCCTCTTCTTGGTATGTCAGGGGAGACCCGTGGATACTTTCCCGACGGAGCAGGGAAAGGTCACGTCATCTAGAGCTCAGCCGGGGAAAACGGGCTCCTCTTGAGTCTTGGCGGGACCATAGGCATTCCTCTCGAGTGGGTACAGGTGGGGCACGGAACTTTTTGGGTCTCAGTAAGGGTGTGAAGGAGCATTTCGAGGTCTACGTGGGAAAGTGTGATTTCCCCTGGGATGCTGCATTGGACAAGGGCCTCATCCCACCTGCAAGGGAGAAGCTACTGATTTTCTCGAGTTGCGGGGTGTTCCTCTCGAGTTAGGACGGGGACTCCATGGACCCGCCCCTGTGGCCTCAGGAGGGGTCTGTCTCTGTGGGAGTTGCCACTGGGTATTTCTCCCCAGTCGTCACGGGGTCCCCTGGCCTTGTCTGGTGCTGAGGCCACAGGCTGAGCTTGCCTCGCCCATGCTGCCCTATGTCTTGGGATTCCCCTGGAGCTCCCACAGGGGAGTCAGGCCTCGTCTCGCCTGGATACGTGCACGGCCGTTTTCCTCCCCATCAGCAGCAGAAGTGTCCAGCACCCCTTCGAGCAGACACAGGGATCTGTGGCTTGCCCTCGAGCTTTCCTGGGCTGTCACACGTTCCAGTGTGTTGGGAGTCGAGTCTCAGGGTGACAGTCAAGGCCGTGCAGGGCAGTGAGGTTCATTAGGAATGAATGAGGCATTTGGGGGTTTTGGGAGTCATGGACCAACCAGTGAGGCTTGTCCTGTCTTTCCTCTTCGAGCACCTCTTCTTGGCATGTCAGGAGAGACCCGTGGATACTTTCCCGACGGAGCAGGGAAAGGTCACGTCATCTAGAGCTCAGCTGGGGAAAACGGGGCTCCTCTTGAGTCTTGGCAGGACCATATTCTTCTGGAATGGATGAGGCATTTGGGTATCTTGCGGAAATGTGACCCAAAGACTGAGGTTTCTCTGGACTCTCTTGGTGCGAGTGCCTCCTCTTGGAATGCGAAGGAGGAGCCAGAAACCCTTTGCCGATGGAGCAGGGAAAGGGCCCCTCATCTAGAGCTGAGCATGGAAAAATGGAGCTCCTCTTGAGTCGTGGTGGGACCCTCGGCGGTCCTCTCGAGTGGGGACGTTTGGGGCGGGAAATTTCTTGTGTCACAGCAAGTGTGTGAAACAGCATTTCGAGGTCCAAGAGGGAACAGTTGATTTCCCTCGGCCCGGAACGCCACAGCGAGTTGCGGTGGGGTCCTCTCGAGTTACGACAGGGATCACAGGGATCTGCCCCTGTGGCCCCAGGAGAGGACAGTCTCCGTGCGAGTGGGGAGGCACATCTGGGGATTCCTCCCCAGTGGTGCCAAGTCCTCAGTTCCCTTCTGGTGCTGAGGCTGCAGCCTGAGATTGCCTCGCCCGTGCTGACGTTTGTATTGGGCTTCCCCTGGAGCCCGCAGATAGGAGTCAGGCCTCGTCCGGACTGGAGACGTGCACAGTCGCTTCCCTTCCCACTGAAGTAACAGTGTCTGGGACACTCTCGAGCGGATACAGGGATCTATGGCTTGCACTCGAGGTACCCTAGGGCTGCCACATGTGTCATTGTGCCAGAGTCGAGCATCGGGGTTACAGTTGCGGCAATGCAGGGCAGTCAGGTTCATCTGAAGTGGACGAGGCATTTGGGGGTCTTGGGAAATGGTGGCCCAACCTGTGAGACTCCTCGTGACTTTTCAGGTGCGAGCACCTCCTTTTGGGAGGCGAGGGGAACACAGGAAACCTTTCCCGATGGACCAGGGAAAGGGCCTCTCATCTGGAGCTCAGCAGGGGAAACGGTAATGCTTTTGAATCTTGGCGGGAACCTTTGGGATCCTCTCGCTTGGGGACGGGTGGGGCGGGGAACTTCTTGGGTCACAGCAATGGTGTGAAGGAGCCTTTCTAGGTCCACGAGGGATGGGGTAAATTCCCCTGAGATGCTGTTGCAGACAAGGGCCACACCACGCCTGCAGGGGAGAAACTTCAGGTTTTTCTCGAGATGCGATGGAGTCCTCTTGAGTTACGACGGGGACCCCTGGGACTCACCGCTGTATCCTCAGGAGAGGCTATTCTCAGTGCGAGTTGGCAGGCGCCTCTGGAGGTTCCTCTCCAGTCATCTCCGGGTCCTCAGTCCTCATCTAGTGCTGAGGTTGAAGCCTGAGATTTTTTAGCTCATGATTTCATATATTTTAAGGTAACTCTGGAGCCCCCACAGGGGAGTCAGCTTTCTTCTCGCCTCGAGACTTGCACGGCCTCTTTCTTCCCCAACTTCAGCGGCCGTGTCCAGCACCCTGTATAGAGGAAACAGGGATCTGTGGCTTGCCATCAAGGTACTCCAGGGCTGTCTCACATGCCAGTATGTTGGGAGTCGAGCCTCGGGGTGACAGTCAAGACAGTGCAGGACAGTCATGTTCATCCTGAGTGGATGAGGCATTTGGGGATCTTGGCGAGTGGTGGTCGGAAACCTGAGGCTATTCACGAATGTCCTGATGCGAGGCCACTGCTTGGGATGAGAGGGGAGCGCTGGAAAACCTTTCCCGATGGAGCAGGGAAAGGGCCCCTCATCTGGAACTCAGCAGGGGAAAACGGGGCTCCTCTTGAGTCTCAACGGGACCCTCGAGGTTCCTCTCCAGTGGGGACAGTTGGGGCAGGGAACTTCCTAGGTCACAACAAGCGTATGAAGGAGCCTTTGTAGGTCCAAGAAGGAAGGGGTGATTTCCCCCGATGTGCTGCAGTGGACAAGGGACTCAATCTTCCTGCAGGGGAGAAGCTTACGGTTTTTCCAGAGTTACGGCAGGGTCCTCTCGAGTTACGACAGGGACACCAGGGACCCGCCTCTGTGGTCTCAGGAGAGGCCAGTCTCCATGGGAGTTGTGAGGCACTTGTGGGGATTCCTCGCGAGACATCGCCGGGTCCTCAGTCCTCGTCTGATGCTGAGGCCAGAGCCTGTGCTTGCCTCGCCCATAATGACATAGGTCTTGGGGTTCCTCTGCAGCCCCCATAGGGGAGTCAGGGCTCATCTCGCCTGGGGACGTGCACAGCCGCTTTCCTCCCAACTACAGCAACAGTGTCCGGGTTCATGTCGAGCGGATACAGGGTTCAGTGTCTTGACCTCGAGATACCCCAGGGCTATCCCACCTGCCAGTGTGCTGAAGTCAAGCCTCCGGGTGACAGTCGAGGCAGTGAAGGACAGTCTGATTCATCTTAACAGGACTAGGCATTTTGGGGTATTGCGTTAATGTGACCTGACTACTGAGGCTTCTCTGGACTCGCCTGGTGTGACTGCCTCCTCTTGGGATATTAGGGGGCAGCCGGAAACCGTTTCCCGATGGAGCAGGGAAATGGCCCCTCATCTGGAGCTGAGCATGGGAAAATGGAGCTCCTATTGAGTCGAGGCAGGATCCGCGGCGGTCCTCTCGAGTGGGGACGTGCGGGGCGAGGATCTTCTTGGGTCACAGCAAGGCTGTGAAAGACCATTTCGAGGTCCAAAGGGAACGGGTGATTTCCCCCGGGATACCACAGCGGACAAGGGCCTCCCTCTGCCTGCAAGGTGAAGCTTTTGGTTTTACTCGAGTTGCGGCAGGGTCCTCTCGAGTTACGACAGGGACCACAGGGATCCGCCCTTGTGGCCCCTGGATAGGCTAGTATCACTGCGAGGGGTGAGGCACATCTGGGGATTCCTCCCCAGTGGCGCCAAGTCCTCAGACCCCTTCTGGTGCTGAGTCTGCATCCTGAGATTGCCTCTCCTGTGCTGACATTTGTATTGGGATTCCCCTGGAGCCCTCAGAGGGTAATCAGGCCTCGTCTCAACTGGAGATGTGCATGGCTGGCCCTTTGGGGTTCTTCTCGAGTGGGGACGGGTGGGGCAGGGAACTTCTTGGGTCACAGCAAGAGTGTGAAGGAGCCTTTCGAGGTCATTGAGGGACGAGGTGAATTCCCCTGAGATGCCATTGCAGACAAGGGCCACACCACGCCCGCAGGAAAGAAGCTTCTGGTTTTTCTTGAGTTTTGGCAGGGTTCTCTCGAGTTATGATGGGGACCCCAGAGACCCAACCCTGTATCCTCACGAGAGGCCATTCTCCGTGCGAGTTACGAGGCTCCTCTGGGGTTTCCTCCCCAGTCATCGGCTGGTCCTCAGTCCTCGTCTGGTGCTGAGGTTTGAATCTGAGATATCCTCGCTCATGCTTTCATAGATTTTGAGATTACTCTGGAGCTCCCACAAAGGAGTCAGGCCTCTTCTCGCCTGGAGACTTGGACGGCTTCTTTTTTCCCCAACTGCAGAGGTAGTTTCCAGCTCCCCGTAAATTGCACAGAGGGATCTGTGGCTTGCCATCGAAGTAGTCCAGGGCTGTCTCACGTGCCAGTGTGTTGGGAGTCGGGACTCGGAGTGACAGTCGAGATATTGCAGGGCAGACATGTTCATCTGGAGTGGACGAGGCATGTGGGGATATTGGGGAGTGGTCGTCTGACACCTGAGGCTCCTCCTGACTTTCCTGATGTGAGGCTGCCGCTTGGAATGCGAGGAGAGCGCTGTAAAGCCTTTCCAGATGGAGCAGGGAAAGATCCCCTCCTCTAGAGCTCAGCAGTGAAATACGGGGCACTTCTTGAGTCGCACGGGACTCTCGGGGTTCCTCTTGAGTGGGGACGGTTGGGGTGGGGAACTTCCTTGGTCAAAACAAGTGTATGAAGGAGGTCCAAAGGGGAAGGAGTGATTTCCGCCGAGATGCTGCAGTGGACGAGGGACTCACCCTCCCTGCAGGGGAGAAGCTTCTGGTTTTTCTCTAGTTGAGGCGGGGTCCTCTCGACTTAGGACGGGGACCACAGGGATCCGCCCCTGTGGCCCGAGGACAGGCCAGTCTCCGTTGGAGGGGCGAGGCACATATGGGGATTCCTCCCCAGTGGCTCCAAGTCCTAAGTCCCCTTCTGGTGCTGAGGCTACAGCCTGAGATTGCCTCTCCAGTGCTGACATTTGTGTTGGGCTTCCCCTGGAGACCTCAGAGAGGAGTCAGTCCTCGCCTCAACTGGAGACATGAATGGCCTCTTTCCTTCCCAACTGCAATAACAGTGTCCGGGACCCTATGGAGAGGATACAGGGATCCATGGCTTGCGCTTGAGGTAACCTAGGGCTGTCACACGTGCCAGTATGTCGGATTCGAGCCTCAGGGTTACAGTCGAGTCAGTGCAGGGCAGTCAGGTTCATCTGAAATGGACGAGGCATTTGGGGGTCTTGGGGAATGGTGGCCCAAACTGTGAGACTTCTCCCGACATTCCAGATGTGAGCACCTCCTCTTGGGATGCGAGGGGAACACCGCGAAACCTTTTCCGACGGAGCAGGGAAAGGACCCTTCATCTGGAGATCAGTTGGGGAAAACGGGGCTCCTCTTGATTCTTGGCTGGACCCTTGGGATTCCTCTCGAGTAGGAACGGGTAGGGCGGGGAACATCTTGGGTCACAGCATGGGTGTGAAGGAGCCTTTCGAGGTCCACGAGGGATGGGGTGAATTCCCCTGAGATGCCGTTGGGAACAAGGGTCACAGCATGCCTGCAGGGGAGAAGCTCCTGGTTTTTGCGAGTTGCGGCTTGGTCCTCTCGAGTTACGATGGGGATCCCAGGGACCCACGCCTGTATCCTGAGGAGAGGCCATTCTCATTGCGAGTTGCGAGACGCCTCTGGGAATTCCTCCCCAGTCATTGCCAGGTCCTCAGTCCTCTGGTGCTGAGGTCGGAGCCTGAGATTTTCTCGCTCATGCTTTCATAGGTCTTGAGAATACTCTGGAGCCCCCAAAGGGGAGTCAGGCCTTTTCTCGCCTGGAGACTTGCATGGTCTCTTTCTTTTCCAAATGCAGCAGCAGTGTCCGGCTCCCCTTAAAGCAGACAGAGGGATCTGTGGCATGCCATCGAGGTACTCCAGGTCTGTCTCACGTGCCAGTGTGTTGGGATTCGAGCCTCGGGGTTACAGTCAAGACAGTGCAGGGCAGTCATGTTCATCTGGAGTGGACGAGGCATTTGGGGATCTTGGGGAGTGGTGGTCAGACACCTGAAGCTTTTTAAGACTCTCCTGATGGGAGGCCTCCTCTTGGGAGGCGAGGGATCGCGGAAAACCTTTGTCGATGGAGAAGGGAATGGGCTTCTCATCTGGAGCTCAGCAGGGGAAACTGGGGCTCCTCTTGAGTCACAGCGGGACCCTCGGGTTTCCTCTCGAGTGGGGACAGTTGGGCGGGCAACTACCTAGGTCACAACAAGGGTATGAAGGAAATTGCGAGGTCCAAGAGGGAAGGGGTGATTTCCCCTGAGATGCTGCAGCAGACAAGGGACTCAGCCTCCCTGCAGGGGAGAAGCTTCTGGTTTTTCTCGAGTTGCAGCGGGGTCTTCTAGAGTTATGACGGGGACTCTAGGGACCCGTCGCTGTGGCCTCAGGAGAGGCCATTCTCCATGCGAGTTGTGAGGCACCTGTGGGGGTTCTTCCCAAGACGACGCCGAGTCCTCATTCGTCATCTGGCACTGAGGCTTGAGCCTGTGCTTGCCTCACCTATGCTGACATAGGTCTTGGGGATCCCCTGGAGCCTGCACAGGGGACTCAGGCCTCATCTCCCCTGGGGATGTGCACAGCCGCTTTCCTCCCCAACTGCAGCAACAGTGTCCGCATCCCTGTCGAGCGGATACAGGGATCAGGGTCTTGACCTCGTGGTACCCCAGGGCTATCACATGTGACAGTGTGTCAGCAGTCGAGCCTCGGGGAGGAAGTCGAGGAAGTCGAGACAGTGCAGGGCAGTCAGGTTCAACTAGAGGGGGCGAGACATTTGGGGTTCTTGGGGAAAGGTGACAGGACACTTGAGGCTCCGCTGGACTTGCCTGGTTGAGGGCCTCCTCTTGGGATTTGAGGGGAGAGCCGGGAACCCTTCCCCGATGGAGCAGGGAAAGGGCCCCTCACTGGAGCTGAGTATGGGAAAATGGAGCTCATCTTGAGTCACGGGAGGACCCTCAGCGGTCCTCTCGAGTGGGGACGGGTGGGGCAGGGAACTTCTTGGGTCTCAGTAAGGGTGTGAAGGAGCATTTCGAGGTCCAAGTGGAAACAGGTGATTTCCCCCGGGATGCTGCAGTGGACAAGGGCCTCACCCCGCCTGCAAGGGAGAAGCTTCTGGATTTCTCAAGTAGCGGGGGGCTCCTCTCGAGTTATGATGGGGACCCCAGGGACCCGCCCCTGTGGCCTCAGAGGGGTCAGTCTCCGTGTGAGTTGCCACTGGGTATTTCTCCCCAGTAGTCACCGGGTCACCAGGCCTCGTCTGGTGCTGAGGCCACAGCCTGAGCTTGCCTGGCCCATACTGACGTCTGTTTTGGGATTCCCCTGGAGCTCCCACAGGGGAGTCAGGCCTCGTCTCACCTGGAGACATGCACGGCCACTTTCCTCCCCATCTGCAGCAGAAGTGTCCAGCACCACTTCGAGCAGACACAGGGATCTGTGTCTTGCCCTCGAGGTACTGTCTTTCCTCGTTCGAGCGCCACTTCTTGGTATGCCAGTGGAGAGTCTTGAACACTTTCCCAAAGGAGCAAGGAAAGGTCCCATCATTTAGAGGTCAGCCGGGGAAAACGGGGCTCCTCTTGAGTCTCGGCTGAACCCTCAAGGTTCCTCTCGTGTGAGGACGGGTGGGGCGGGGAACTTCTTTGGTCACAAAAAACTTGTGAACGGACTTTCGAGGTCTAGGAGGGAAGGGGTGTTTTCTCCTGAGATGACCCCGTGGACAAGGGCCTCACTCCACCTGCAGGGGAGAAGTTTCTGGTTTCTCTCGAGTGCCGGTGGGGTCCTCTTGAGTTACGACAAGCCCCCAGAAATCCACCCTCCGGGCCACAGGCGAGGACAGTCTTCGAACAATTTGTGAGATGCCTCTGGGGATTCCTCCCCATTCGTTGCCTGGTCTTCAGTTCTGGTCTGGTGCTGATGCTGGAGCCTGAGCTTGCCTCGCCCATGCTGACATAAGTCTTGGGTTACTGCTGGGGCCCCAACAGGAGAGTCAGGACTCGTCTCTCCTGGGGACTTGCATGGCCCCTATCCTCCCCAACTGCAGCAACAGTTTCCAGGTCCCTGTCAAGCAGACACAGGGATCTGTGGCTTGCCATCGAGGTACCGAAGGGCTGTCACACGTGCCAGTGTGCCGGATTAGAGCCTTGGGGTGACAGTCGAGACAATGTAGAGCAGTCAGGATCATCTGGAGTGGACGAGGCATTTGGTGGGAATGGTGGCCCAATCTGTGAGACTCATTCCGACTCTGCAGGTGTGAGCACCTCCTCTTAGAATGCAAGGGGAACACAGAGAAACCTTTCCCCATGGAGCAGGGAAGGGCCCCTCATCTGGAGCTCAGCAGGGGAAAACCGAGCTCCTCTTGAGTCTTGGTGGGACCCTCTGGGTTCCTCCCTAGAGGGGACGGGTGGGGCGGGGAACTTCTTCGATCACAGCAAGGCTGTGAAGGAACCTGTCGAGGAGCACGAGGGACGAGGTGAATTTCCCTTAGATGCCACCACAGACAATGGCCGCACCACGCCTGCAGGGGAGAATCTTTCGGTTTTTCTCTAGTTGCCGCGGGGTCCAGCGCTTTACGACGGGGAGCCCAGGGACCCGTCCCTGTATCCTTCGGAGAGGCCATTTTAAGTGCGAGTTGCGAGGTGCTTCTGGACATATGAACCCAGTCATCACCTGGTCCTCAGTCTTTGTCTGGTGCTGAAGACGAGCCTATGATTTCCTCGCTCGTGCTTGCATTGGACTTGAGGTTACTCTGCAGCCCCCACAGGGGAGTCAGGTCTCTTCTTGCCTGGAGACTTGCACAGCCTTTTTCTTCCTCAACTGCAGCGGCAGTGTCCGGCTACCCGTCAAGCAGACACAGGGATCTGTGTCTTGCCCTCGAGGTACTGTCTTTCCTCGTTCGAGCGCCACTTCTTGGTATGCCAGTGGAGAGCCTTGAACACTTTCCCAAAGGAGCAAGGAAAGGTCCCATCATTTAGAGGTCAGCCGGGGAAAACGGGGCTCCTCTTGAGTCTTGGCCGAACCCTCAAGGTTCCTCTCGAGTGAGGATGGGTGGGGCGGGGAACTTCTTTGGTCACAAAAAATGTGTGAACAGACTTTCGAGGTCTAGGAGGGAAGGGGTGATTTCTCCTGAGATGACCCCGTGGACAAGGGCCTTACTCCACCTGCAGGGGAGAAGTTTCTGGTTTGTCTCAAGTTGCGGCGGGGTCCTCCCGAGTTACAACAGGCCCTCACAAACCCACCCTTGGGGCCACAGGCTAGGACAGTCTCCAAAGGATTTGTGAGGCGCCTCTGGGGATTCCTCCCCAGTCGTCTCCATGTCCTCAGTCCTGTCTGGTGCTGAAGCTGGAGCCTGAGCTTGCCTCGCCCATGCTGACATAGGTCTTGGGTTACCAGTGGAGCCCCCACAGGGGCGTCAGGCCTTGTCTTGCCTGGAGTTGTGCATAACCGCTATCCTCTCCAATTGCAGCAACAGTGTCCTGGTCCCTGTCGATCGGAAACAGGGATTTGTGGCTTGCCATCGATGGACCAAAGGGCTGTCACACGTGCCAGTGTACCAGAGTCGAGCCTCGGGGTGACAGTCGAGTCACTGTAGGGCAGTCGGTATCATCTGGAGTGGACGAGGCATTTGGGGTCTTCGAGAATGGTGGCCAAAACTGTGAGACTCCTTCTGATTCTGCAGGTGTGTGCACCTCCTCTTGGGATGCGAGGGGAACACAGGAAAACCTTTCCCCTTGGAGCAGGGAAGGGCCCCTCATCTGGAGCTCAGCAGGGGAAAACCGAGCTCCTCTTGAGTCTTGGTAGGATCCTCTGGGTTCCCCTCTAGTGGGGACGGGTGGGACGGCGAACTTCTTGGATCACAGCAAGGTTGTGAAGGAGCCTGTCGAGGTCCACAAGGGACGGGATGAATTCCTCTGAGATGCCGCTGAAGACAAGGGCCACACCACGCCTGCAGGGGAGAAGCTTCTGGTTTTTCGTGAGTTGTGATGGAGTCCACTCGCTTTTCGACGGGGAACAGAGGGTCCCGCCCCTGTATCCTCAGGAAAGTCCCTTCTCAGTACCAGTGTGAGGCGCTTCTGGGGATACCAACCAGTCGTCACCTGGTCCTCAGTATTCGTCTGGTGCTGAAGACGAGCCTATGATTTCCTCGCTAGTGCTTTCATAGGACTTGAGGTTACTCTGGAGCCCCCACAGGGTAGTCAGGCCTCTTCTCGCCTGGAGACTTTCATGGCCTCTTTCTTCCCCAACTGCAGCGGTACTGTCCAGCTCCCCGTAAAGTGGACACAGGGATCTGTGTCTTGCCATCGAGGTACTCCAGGGCTGTCTCACATGCCAGTGTGTTGGGAGTCGAGCCTCGGGGTGACATTCGAGAGAGTGCAGGTCAGTCATGTTCATCTGAATTGGACGAGGCATTAGGGGATCTTGGAGAGTGGTGGTCGGACACCTGAGGCTCCTCCAGACTCTACAGATGCGAGGCCACGTCTTGGGATGTGAAGAGAGAGGCCAAAAACCTTTCCGGGTGGAGCTCAGCAAGGAAAAATGGAGCTCCTCTTGATCACGGCGGGTCCTTCGGGGTTCCTCTCGAGTGGTGACCTTTTGGGCGTGGAACTTCCTAGGTCACAACAAAAGAATGAAGGAACCTTTTGAGGTCCAAGAGGGAAGGGGTGATTTCCCCTGAGATGCTGCAGTGGACAAGGGACTCACCCTCCCTGCAGGGGAGAGGCTTCTGGTATTTTAAGAGTTGCGGTGGGGTCCTCCTCGAGTTACAACGAGGAACCCACCACCTGCCCCTGTGGCCTCAGGAGAGGCCAGTCTCCATGCGATTTGAGGCACCTGTGTGGATTCCTCCAGAGACCTCGCCGGGTCCTCAGTCCTTGTCTGGTGCTGTGGCCGGAGCCTGAGCTTGCCTCGTCCATGCTGACATAGGTCTTGGGGTTCCCCTGGAGCCCCATAGGCGAGTCAGGCCTCGTCTCACCTGGGTACATGCACACCTGCTTTCCTCCCAACTGCAGCAACAGTGTCCAGGTCCCTGTCGAGTGGATACAGGGATCAGTGGTTTGACATTGATGTACCCCAGGGCTATAACACGTGCCGGTGTGCCAGAGTCTAGCCTCGGGGTGACAGTCTAGGCAGAGCAGAACATTCAGATTCATCTGTAGTGGAATAGGCATTTGGGGGTCTTGCGGAAATGTGACCCGATGCCTGAGGCTTCTCTGGACTCGCCTGGTGTGAGTGCCTCTTCTTGGGATGCAAGGGGGGAGCCGGAACCCTTTCCCGATATAGCAGGGAAAGGTCCCCTCTTCTGGAGGTGAGCATGTGAAAATGGAGCTCCATTGATTTACAGCAGGAATCTCGGCGGTCCTCTAGAGTGGGGACGTATCGGGGGGGAACTTCTTGGGTCACAACAACGGTGTGAAAGAGCATTTTGAGGTCCAAGAGGGAACGGGTGATTTCCCCAAGGACGCGGCAGCAGACAAGGGCTTCACTCTCCTGCAAGGGTGAAGCTTCTGGTTTTTCTCGAATTGCGGCGGGGTCCTCTCGCATTAGGACGGGGACGACAGGGATGCACCCCTGTAGCCCCAGGACAAGCCAGTCTCCGTTCAGGGGTGAGGCAATTCGGGGGATTCCTACCAAATGGCGCCAAGTCCTCAGTCCCCTTCTGGTGCTGAGGCTGCAGCCTGAGATTGCCTCAATCGTGCTCACATTTGAGTTGGGCTTCCCCAGGAGCCCAGAGAGGGGAGTCAGGCCTCGTCTCAACTGGAGACGTGCAGGGCCCCGTTCCTTCCCAACTGCAGTAACAGTGTCCGGGTCCCTGTCTAGCGGATACAGGTATCTATGGCTTGCACTCGAGGTACCCTAGGGCTGTCACACATGCCAGTGTACCTTAGTCGAGCCTCGGGGTTACAGTCGAGGCAGTGCAGGGCAGTCAAGTTCACCTGAAGTGGACGTGGCATTTGGGAGTCTTAGGAAATGGTGGCCCAACCTGGGACACTCCTGCCGACTATTCAGGTGTGAGCACCTCCTCTTGGAATGGGAGGGGAACACCGCAAAACCTTTCCCGACAGAGCAGGGAAATGGCTCGTCATCTGGAGCTCAGCAGGGGAAGACGGGGCTCCTCTTGAGCCTTGGTGGGACCCTTGGGGTTCCTCTCGAGTGGGAACGGGAGGAGTGGGGAACATCTGGGGTCACAGCAAGGGTGTGAAGGAATCTTTCGAGGTTCACGGGGGATGGGATGAATTCCCCTGAAATGCTGTTGCAGACAAGGGCCACACCACGCCTGCAGGGGAGAAGCTTCCCGTTTTCCTCGAGTTGCGGTGGGGTCCTCTCGAGTTATGACAGTGACCAGAGACCCGCCCGTGTATCCTCAGGTGAGGCTATTCTCAGTGAGAGTTGCGAGGCGCCTCTAGGGATTCCTCCCAAGTCATCTCCGGGTCCTCAGTCCTCCTCTGATGCTGAGATCAGAGTNTCTCCATGCGATTTGAGGCACCTGTGTGGATTCCTCCAGAGACCTCGCCGGGTCCTCAGTCCTTGTCTGGTGCTGTGGCCGGAGCCTGAGCTTGCCTCGTCCATGCTGACATAGGTCTTGGGGTTCCCCTGGAGCCCCATAGGCGAGTCAGGCCTCGTCTCACCTGGGTACATGCACACCTGCTTTCCTCCCAACTGCAGCAACAGTGTCCAGGTCCCTGTCGAGTGGATACAGGGATCAGTGGTTTGACATTGATGTACCCCAGGGCTATAACACGTGCCGGTGTGCCAGAGTCTAGCCTCGGGGTGACAGTCTAGGCAGAGCAGAACATTCAGATTCATCTGTAGTGGAATAGGCATTTGGGGGTCTTGCGGAAATGTGACCCGATGCCTGAGGCTTCTCTGGACTCGCCTGGTGTGAGTGCCTCTTCTTGGGATGCAAGGGGGGAGCCGGAACCCTTTCCCGATATAGCAGGGAAAGGTCCCCTCTTCTGGAGGTGAGCATGTGAAAATGGAGCTCCATTGATTTACAGCAGGAATCTCGGCGGTCCTCTAGAGTGGGGACGTATCGGGGGGGAACTTCTTGGGTCACAACAACGGTGTGAAAGAGCATTTTGAGGTCCAAGAGGGAACGGGTGATTTCCCCAAGGACGCGGCAGCAGACAAGGGCTTCACTCTCCTGCAAGGGTGAAGCTTCTGGTTTTTCTCGAATTGCGGCGGGGTCCTCTCGCATTAGGACGGGGACGACAGGGATGCACCCCTGTAGCCCCAGGACAAGCCAGTCTCCGTTCAGGGGTGAGGCAATTCGGGGGATTCCTACCAAATGGCGCCAAGTCCTCAGTCCCCTTCTGGTGCTGAGGCTGCAGCCTGAGATTGCCTCAATCGTGCTCACATTTGAGTTGGGCTTCCCCAGGAGCCCAGAGAGGGGAGTCAGGCCTCGTCTCAACTGGAGACGTGCAGGGCCCCGTTCCTTCCCAACTGCAGTAACAGTGTCCGGGTCCCTGTCTAGCGGATACAGGTATCTATGGCTTGCACTCGAGGTACCCTAGGGCTGTCACACATGCCAGTGTACCTTAGTCGAGCCTCGGGGTTACAGTCGAGGCAGTGCAGGGCAGTCAAGTTCACCTGAAGTGGACGTGGCATTTGGGAGTCTTAGGAAATGGTGGCCCAACCTGGGACACTCCTGCCGACTATTCAGGTGTGAGCACCTCCTCTTGGAATGGGAGGGGAACACCGCAAAACCTTTCCCGACAGAGCAGGGAAATGGCTCGTCATCTGGAGCTCAGCAGGGGAAGACGGGGCTCCTCTTGAGCCTTGGTGGGACCCTTGGGGTTCCTCTCGAGTGGGAACGGGAGGAGTGGGGAACGTCTGGGGTCACAGCAAGGGTGTGAAGGAATCTTTCGAGGTTCACGGGGGATGGGATGAATTCCCCTGAAATGCTGTTGCAGACAAGGGCCACACCACGCCTGCAGGGGAGAAGCTTCCCGTTTTCCTCGAGTTGCGGTGGGGTCCTCTCGAGTTATGACAGTGACCAGAGACCCGCCCGTGTATCCTCAGGTGAGGCTATTCTCAGTGAGAGTTGCGAGGCGCCTCTAGGGATTCCTCCCAAGTCATCTCCGGGTCCTCAGTCCTCCTCTGATGCTGAGATCAGAGTCTGAGATTTCCTCGCTCATGCTTTCATAGGTCTTGAGGTTACTCTGGAGTCCCCACAGGGGAGTCAGGCCTCTTCTCGCCTGAAGACATGCACAGCCTCTTTCTTCCCCAACTGAAGCGGCAGTGTCTGGCTCCCCGTAAAGTGGACACAGGGATCTGTGGCTTGCCATCGAGGTACGCCAGGGATGTCTGACGTGCCAGTGTGTTGTGAGTCGAGTCTCAGGGTGACAGTCGAGACAGTGCAGGGCAGTCATATTCATCTGGAGTGGACGAGGCATTTGGGGATCTTGGGGAGTGGTGGTCGGACACCTGAGGCTCCTCCCGACTCTTCTGATGGGAGACCAACTCTTGGGTTGTGATGGGAGCGCCGGAAACCTTTACCGATGGAGCAGGTAAAGGGCCCCTCATCTGGAGCTCAGCAGAGTAAAACGGGGCTCGTCTTGAGTCTTGGCAGTACCCCCGGGGTTCCTCTCGAGTGGGGACGTGTGGGTCGGGGAACTTCTTGGTTCACAACAAGGGTGTGGAGCGGCCTTTCTAGGTCCAAGAATGCAGGGGTAAATTCCCCTGAGATGCTGCATCGACTATGGCCTCTATGTGCCTGCAGGTAAGTGTCTGGTTTTTTTTTTTTTCCAATTATGGAGGTGTCCTCTCAAGTTATGTCAGGGCCCCAGGGACCCACCCCTGTGGCCACAGGAGAGGCCAGTCTCAGTGCCAGGGGCGAGGCACATCCGAGGATTCTTCCCCAGTGGCGCCAAGTTTTCAGTTCCATTCTGGTGCTGAGTCCGGGACCTGAGCTTTCCTCACCCATGCCTACGAAGGTCGTGGGGCTCCGCTGGAGCCCCCTCAGGGTAGTCAGGTCTCGTCTCGCCCATGGATGTACAGGGCCACTTTACCCCAGGGTACAGCAGCTGTGTCCGGCTCTCTGTTGAACGGACAAAGGGATCTGTGGCTGGCACTCGAGGTACCCCAGGGCTATCACACCTGCCAGTGTGCCAGCAGTCGAGCCTCGGGGTGACAGTCGAGATAGTGCAGGACAGTCAGGTTCATGTGAAGTGAACGAGGCACTTGGGGATCTTGGGGCGTGGTGGTCGGACACCTCTGTGTCCAGGAGGAGAGAGGCTCCTCCCGACTCTCCTGATGCGAGGCCACCTCTTCGGATGCCAGGAGAGCACCAGAAAAGCTTTCAGGACTTAGCAGGGAAAGGGCACCTCATCTGGAGCTCAGCAAGAAAAAAAGGGGCTCCTCTGGAGTCACTGCGGGACACTTGGGGTTCTTCACGAGTGGGGACGGTTGGGGCAGGGAACTTCCTTGTTCACAACAATGGTATGAAGGAGCCTTTTGAGGTCCATGAGGGAAGGGGTGATATCCCCCGAGATGCTACAGCAGACAAGGGACTCATCCTCCCTGCAGGGGAGAAGCTTCTTGTTTTTCTCGAGTTGCAGCAGGGATCTCTTGAGTTATGACAGGGACCTCAGGGACCCGCTGCTGTGGCCTCAGGCGAGGCCAGTGTCCAAGCGAGTTGCGAGGCACCTGTGGGGATTCCTCCTGAGACCTTGCCGGGTCCTCAGTCCTCGTCTGGTGCTGAGGCTAAAGCCTGTGCTTGCCTCGCCCGTGCTCACATAGGTCTTGGGGTTGCCTGGAACCCCCAGAGGGGAATCAGGCCTCCTCTCCCCTGGAGACTTGCATGACCTCTTTTTTCCCCAACTGCAGCGGCAGTGTCTGGCTCCCCATAAAGCGGACAAAGGGATCTGTGGCTTGCCATTGAGGTACTCCAGGGCTGTCTCACATGCCAATGTGTTGGGAGTTGAGCCTCGGGGTGACAGTCGAGACAGTGCAGGGTATTCATGTTCATCTTGAGTGGACGAGGTATTTGGGAATCTTGATGGGTGGTGGTAGGACACCTGTGGCTCCTCCCGAATCTCCTGATGCAAGGCCACCTCTTGCGATGTGAGGGGAGTGCCGGAAAACCTTTTCCTATGGAGCAGGGAAAGGGCCCCTCATCTGGAGTTCAGCAGGGGAAAACGGGGCTCCTCTTGAGTCACGGCGGGACCCTCGGGGTTCCTCTCGAGTAGGGGTGGTTGGGGCGGGGAACTTCCTATGTCACAAAAAGTTTATGAAGGAGCCTTTCGAGGTCCAGGAGGGAAGGGGTGATTTATCCCGAGATGCTGCAGTGGACAGGGGACTCACCATCCCTGCAGGGGAGAAGCTTCTGGATTTTCTCGAGTTTCGGCGGGGTCCTCTCGAGTTAGGACGGGTACCCCAGGGACCCGCTGCTTGGCCTCACGAGAGGCCAGTCTCCATGCGAGTTGCGATGCACCTGTGAGGATTCCTCCCGAGACATTGCCGGGTCCTCACTCCTCCTCTGGTGCTGAGGCCGGAGCCTGTGCTTGCCTCGCCCATGCTGACATAGGTCTTGGTTTTCCCCCGGAGCCCCCATAGGGGAGTCAGGCATCGTCTCGCCTGGGGATGTGCACAGCCTTTTTCCTTCCCAAAGTGCAGCAACAGTACCCGGGTCCCTTTCGAGCGGATACAGGGATCAGTGGCTTGAACTCGAGGTACCCCAGGGCTATCACATGTGCCAGTTTGCCTGATTCGACACTCGGGTTGACAGTCGAGGCAGTGAAGGACAGTCAGATGCATCTGAAGTGGACTATGCATTTGGGGGTCTGCGGAAATGTGACCCGACGCCTGAGGGTTCTCTGGACTCGCCTATGTGAATGCCTCCTCTTGGGATGCGATGGGGGAGCCTGGGAACCCTTTCCTGATGGAGCATTGAAAGGGCCCCTCATCTGGAGCTGAGTATGGGAAAATGGAGCTCCTCTTGAATAGTGGCGGGACCCTCGGTGGTCCTCTCGATTGGTGACGTGTGGGGCGGGGAACTTCTTGGGTCACAGCAAGGGTGTGAAAATGCATTTCGAGGTCCAAGAGGAAACGGACGATTTCCCCTGGGACACCTAGGCGGACAAGGGCCTCACTCCCCCTGCAAGGGTGAAGCTTATGGTTTTTCTCGAGTTGTTGAGGGGTCCTCACGAGTTACGATGGGAACCACAGGGATATGCCCCTGTGGCTCCAGGATAGGCCAATCTCCATGCGAGGGGCGAGGCACATCTCGGGATTCTTCCCCAGTGGCGCCAAGTAGTCAGTCCTCTTCTGGTGCAGAGGTGGCAGCCTGAGATTTTCTTGCCCGTGCTGACATTTGTATTGGGCTTCCACTGGAACCTGCAGAGAGGAGTCAGGCCTCGTTTCAACCAGAGACGTGCAAGGCCGCTTTGCTTCCCAGCTGCAGTAACAGTGTCCGGGTCCCTGTCGTGTGGATACAGGGATCAATGACTTGCACTTGAGGAACCCTAGGGCTGTCACAGGTGCCTTTGTTCCAGAGTCAAGCCACAGGATTACAGTCGGGGCAGTGCAGGGCAGTCAGGCTCATCTGAAGTGGACAAGGCATTTGGGGATTGGTGGATCAAACTGTGAGACTCGTCTGGACGTTCCAAGTGGGAAATCCTCCTCTTGCTATGTGAGGGGAACACCTCGAAAACTTTCCTGATGGAGCAGCGGAAGGGCCCCTCATCTGGAGCTCAGCAGGGGATAACGGGGCTCCTCTTGAATCTTGGCGGGACCCTTGGGTTTCCTCTCGAATGGCGACAGGTGGCACGGGGAAGTTCTTGGGTCACAGCAAGGGTGTTAAGGAGCCTTTCGAGGTCCACGAGGGACTGGGTGAATTTCCCTGAGAAGCCGTTGCGGAAAAGGGCAACACCACGCCTGCAGGGAAGAAGCTTCGAATTTTTCTCGAGTTGCGGCGGGGTCCTCTCTAGTTGCGACGGGGACTCAAGTTACCCGCCCCTGCATCCTCCGGAGAGGCCATTCTCAGTGTGAGTAGCGAGGCACCTCTGGGAATTCTTCCAGAGTCATCACCGGGTCCTAAGTCCTCGTCTGGTGCTGAGGTCGGAGCCTGAGGTTTCCTCGCTCATGCTTTCATATGTCTTAAGGTTACTCTGGAGCCCCCAACAGGGGAGTCAGGCCTCTTCTCGTCTGGAGACTAGTACGACCTCTTCATTCCCCGACTGCTGCAGCAGTGTCCGGCTACCTGTAAAGCGCACCCAGGGATCTGTGGCTTGTCGTTGAAGTACTCCAGGGCTGTCTCACGTGCCAGTGTGCTGGGAGTCGAGACTCGGGTGACAGTCGGGACAGTGCACGGCAGTCATGTTCATCTGAAGTTGACGAGGCATTTGGGGATCTTGGGAAGTGAAGGTCGGACACCTGAGGCTCCTCCAGACTCTCATGATATGAGGCCACGTCCTGGGATGCGAAGGGAGAGCCGGAAAACATTTCCGGATGGAGCAGGGAAAGGGCCCATCATCTGGAGCTCAGGAGGGGGAAATGGAGCTCCTCTTGAGTGAGGCGGGACCCTCGTGGTTTCTCTCCAGTGGGGACGGTTGCGTTGGGGAAATTCTTAGGTCACAACAAGGGTATGAAGGAGCCTTTCGAGGTCCAAGAGGGATGGGGTGATTTCCCCTGAGATGCTGCACCAAACAAGAGACTCACCCTCCCTGCAGGGGAGAAGCTTCTGTTTTTTTCTCGATTTGCCACGGGGTCCTCTTGACTTACGAACGGGACCACTGGGATCCGCCCCTGTGGCCCCAGGATAGGCCAGTCTCTGTGCGAGGGGCGAGGCACATCAGGGGATACTTCCACAGTGGCATCAAGTCCTCAGTCCCCTTCTGGTGCTGAGACTGCAGCCTGAGATTGCCTCGCCCGTGCAGACATTTGTATTGGACTTGCCCTGGAGCCCGCAGAGGGGAGTCAGTCCTCGTCTCGACTGGAGATATGCACCCAGCTGCTTTCCTTCCCAACTGCAGTAACAGTGTCCGAGTCCATGTCGAGCAGATACAGGGACCTATGGCTTATGCTCGAGGTACCCTAGGGCTGTCACAGGTGACAGTGTGCCTGAGTCGTGCCTCAGGGTGACAGTCGAGGCAGTGCAGGGCAGTCAGGTTCATCTGGATTGGACGAGGCATTTGGGGTTCTTGGGGAAAGGTGACCAGAAACCTGAGGCTCCTCTGGACTCGCCTGGTGTGAGGGCCTCCTCTTGGGATTCGAGGGGAGAGCCGGGAACCCTTTCCCGGTGGAGCAGGGAAAGGGCCCCTCATCTGGAGCTGAGTATGGGAAAATTGAGTACCTCTTGAGTCACGGCGGGACCCTCGGTGATCCTCTCGAGTGGGGACGGGTGGGGCCCAGAACTTCTTGGGTCTCAGTAAGGGTGTGAAGGAGCATTTCGAGGTCCAAGTGGGAACGGGTGATTTCCCCTGGGGATGCTGCCATGGACAAGGGACTCACCCCACCTGCAAGGGAGAATCTTCTGGTTTTCTTGAGTTGCGGGAGGGGGGGGNACATAGGTCTTGGGGTTGCCTGGAACCCCCAGAGGGGAATCAGGCCTCCTCTCCCCTGGAGACTTGCATGACCTCTTTTTTCCCCAACTGCAGCGGCAGTGTCTGGCTCCCCATAAAGCGGACAAAGGGATCTGTGGCTTGCCATTGAGGTACTCCAGGGCTGTCTCACATGCCAATGTGTTGGGAGTTGAGCCTCGGGGTGACAGTCGAGACAGTGCAGGGTATTCATGTTCATCTTGAGTGGACGAGGTATTTGGGAATCTTGATGGGTGGTGGTAGGACACCTGTGGCTCCTCCCGAATCTCCTGATGCAAGGCCACCTCTTGCGATGTGAGGGGAGTGCCGGAAAACCTTTCCCGATGGAGCAGGGAAAGGGCCCCTCATCTGGAGTTCAGCAGGGGAAAACGGGGCTCCTCTTGAGTCACGGCGGGACCCTCGGGGTTCCTCTCGAGTAGGGGTGGTTGGGGCGGGGAACTTCCTATGTCACAAAAAGTTTATGAAGGAGCCTTTCGAGGTCCAGGAGGGAAGGGGTGATTTATCCCGAGATGCTGCAGTGGACAGGGGACTCACCATCCCTGCAGGGGAGAAGCTTCTGGATTTTCTCGAGTTTCGGCGGGGTCCTCTCGAGTTAGGACGGGTACCCCAGGGACCCGCTGCTTGGCCTCACGAGAGGCCAGTCTCCATGCGAGTTGCGATGCACCTGTGAGGATTCCTCCCGAGACATTGCCGGGTCCTCACTCCTCCTCTGGTGCTGAGGCCGGAGCCTGTGCTTGCCTCGCCCATGCTGACATAGGTCTTGGTTTTCCCCCGGAGCCCCCATAGGGGAGTCAGGCATCGTCTCGCCTGGGGATGTGCACAGCCTTTTTCCTTCCCAAAGTGCAGCAACAGTACCCGGGTCCCTTTCGAGCGGATACAGGGATCAGTGGCTTGAACTCGAGGTACCCCAGGGCTATCACATGTGCCAGTTTGCCTGATTCGACACTCGGGTTGACAGTCGAGGCAGTGAAGGACAGTCAGATGCATCTGAAGTGGACTATGCATTTGGGGGTCTGCGGAAATGTGACCCGACGCCTGAGGGTTCTCTGGACTCGCCTATGTGAATGCCTCCTCTTGGGATGCGATGGGGGAGCCTGGGAACCCTTTCCTGATGGAGCATTGAAAGGGCCCCTCATCTGGAGCTGAGTATGGGAAAATGGAGCTCCTCTTGAATAGTGGCGGGACCCTCGGTGGTCCTCTCGATTGGTGACGTGTGGGGCGGGGAACTTCTTGGGTCACAGCAAGGGTGTGAAAATGCATTTCGAGGTCCAAGAGGAAACGGACGATTTCCCCTGGGACACCTAGGCGGACAAGGGCCTCACTCCCCCTGCAAGGGTGAAGCTTATGGTTTTTCTCGAGTTGTTGAGGGGTCCTCACGAGTTACGATGGGAACCACAGGGATATGCCCCTGTGGCTCCAGGATAGGCCAATCTCCATGCGAGGGGCGAGGCACATCTCGGGATTCTTCCCCAGTGGCGCCAAGTAGTCAGTCCTCTTCTGGTGCAGAGGTGGCAGCCTGAGATTTTCTTGCCCGTGCTGACATTTGTATTGGGCTTCCACTGGAACCTGCAGAGAGGAGTCAGGCCTCGTTTCAACCAGAGACGTGCAAGGCCGCTTTGCTTCCCAGCTGCAGTAACAGTGTCCGGGTCCCTGTCGTGTGGATACAGGGATCAATGACTTGCACTTGAGGAACCCTAGGGCTGTCACAGGTGCCTTTGTTCCAGAGTCAAGCCACAGGATTACAGTCGGGGCAGTGCAGGGCAGTCAGGCTCATCTGAAGTGGACAAGGCATTTGGGGATTGGTGGATCAAACTGTGAGACTCGTCTGGACGTTCCAAGTGGGAAATCCTCCTCTTGCTATGTGAGGGGAACACCTCGAAAACTTTCCTGATGGAGCAGCGGAAGGGCCCCTCATCTGGAGCTCAGCAGGGGATAACGGGGCTCCTCTTGAATCTTGGCGGGACCCTTGGGTTTCCTCTCGAATGGCGACAGGTGGCACGGGGAAGTTCTTGGGTCACAGCAAGGGTGTTAAGGAGCCTTTCGAGGTCCACGAGGGACTGGGTGAATTTCCCTGAGAAGCCGTTGCGGAAAAGGGCAACACCACGCCTGCAGGGAAGAAGCTTCGAATTTTTCTCGAGTTGCGGCGGGGTCCTCTCTAGTTGCGACGGGGACTCAAGTTACCCGCCCCTGCATCCTCCGGAGAGGCCATTCTCAGTGTGAGTAGCGAGGCACCTCTGGGAATTCTTCCAGAGTCATCACCGGGTCCTAAGTCCTCGTCTGGTGCTGAGGTCGGAGCCTGAGGTTTCCTCGCTCATGCTTTCATATGTCTTAAGGTTACTCTGGAGCCCCCAACAGGGGAGTCAGGCCTCTTCTCGTCTGGAGACTAGTACGACCTCTTCATTCCCCGACTGCTGCAGCAGTGTCCGGCTACCTGTAAAGCGCACCCAGGGATCTGTGGCTTGTCGTTGAAGTACTCCAGGGCTGTCTCACGTGCCAGTGTGCTGGGAGTCGAGACTCGGGTGACAGTCGGGACAGTGCACGGCAGTCATGTTCATCTGAAGTTGACGAGGCATTTGGGGATCTTGGGAAGTGAAGGTCGGACACCTGAGGCTCCTCCAGACTCTCATGATATGAGGCCACGTCCTGGGATGCGAAGGGAGAGCCGGAAAACATTTCCGGATGGAGCAGGGAAAGGGCCCATCATCTGGAGCTCAGGAGGGGGAAATGGAGCTCCTCTTGAGTGAGGCGGGACCCTCGTGGTTTCTCTCCAGTGGGGACGGTTGCGTTGGGGAAATTCTTAGGTCACAACAAGGGTATGAAGGAGCCTTTCGAGGTCCAAGAGGGATGGGGTGATTTCCCCTGAGATGCTGCACCAAACAAGAGACTCACCCTCCCTGCAGGGGAGAAGCTTCTGTTTTTTTCTCGATTTGCCACGGGGTCCTCTTGACTTACGAACGGGACCACTGGGATCCGCCCCTGTGGCCCCAGGATAGGCCAGTCTCTGTGCGAGGGGCGAGGCACATCAGGGGATACTTCCACAGTGGCATCAAGTCCTCAGTCCCCTTCTGGTGCTGAGACTGCAGCCTGAGATTGCCTCGCCCGTGCAGACATTTGTATTGGACTTGCCCTGGAGCCCGCAGAGGGGAGTCAGTCCTCGTCTCGACTGGAGATATGCACCCAGCTGCTTTCCTTCCCAACTGCAGTAACAGTGTCCGAGTCCATGTCGAGCAGATACAGGGACCTATGGCTTATGCTCGAGGTACCCTAGGGCTGTCACAGGTGACAGTGTGCCTGAGTCGTGCCTCAGGGTGACAGTCGAGGCAGTGCAGGGCAGTCAGGTTCATCTGGATTGGACGAGGCATTTGGGGTTCTTGGGGAAAGGTGACCAGAAACCTGAGGCTCCTCTGGACTCGCCTGGTGTGAGGGCCTCCTCTTGGGATTCGAGGGGAGAGCCGGGAACCCTTTCCCGGTGGAGCAGGGAAAGGGCCCCTCATCTGGAGCTGAGTATGGGAAAATTGAGTACCTCTTGAGTCACGGCGGGACCCTCGGTGATCCTCTCGAGTGGGGACGGGTGGGGCCCAGAACTTCTTGGGTCTCAGTAAGGGTGTGAAGGAGCATTTCGAGGTCCAAGTGGGAACGGGTGATTTCCCCTGGGGATGCTGCCATGGACAAGGGACTCACCCCACCTGCAAGGGAGAATCTTCTGGTTTTCTTGAGTTGCGGGAGGGGGGGGTCCTCTCGAGTAACGACAGGGAGCCCAGGGACCCGCCCCTGTGGCCTCAGGAGGGGTCAGTCTCCGTGCGAGTTGCCACTGGGTATTTCTCCCCAGTCGTCGCTGGGTCCCCAGGCCTCATCTTTTGTTGAGGCCACACACTGAGCTGGCCTCGCCCATGCTAACCTAGGTCTTGGGGTTCCCCTGGAGCTCCCACAGGGGAGTCAGGCCTCGTCTCGCCTGGAGACGTGCACGGCCGCTTTCCTCCCCATCTGCAGCGGAAGTGTCCAGCACCCCTTCGAGCAGACACAGGGATCTCTGGCTTGCCCTCGAGGTACCCAGGGCTGTCTCACGTGCCAGTGTGTTTGGAGTCGAGTCTCGGAGTGACAGTTGAGGCAGTGCAGGGCAGTGAGGTTCATCAGGAATGGACGAGGCATCTGGGGGTCTTGGGAATGATGGACCTGCCACTGAGGCTCATCCTGTCTCTCCTCGTTCGAGCGCCTCTTCTTGGTATGCCAGGGGAGAGCCGTGAACACTTTCCCGATGGAGCAGGGAAATGTCCCATCATCTAGGGCTCATCCGCGGATATTGGGGCTCCTCCTGAGTCTTGGCGGGACCCTAGAGGTTCCTGTCTACTGGGGACGGGTGGGGTGGGGAACTTCTTGTGTCACAACTAGGGTGTGAAGGGACTTTCCTGGTCTACGAGGGAAGGGGTGATTTCTCCTGAGATGACCACGCGGACAAGGGCCTCACTCCTCCTACAGGGGAGAAGTTTCTGGTTTTTCTTGATTGCAAGTGGGGTCCTCTCGATTTACAACGGGACCCCAGAAACCCGCCCTTGGGGCCACAGGCGAGGACACTCGCCGAACAATTTGTGAGGCTCCTCTGGGGATTCCTCCCCAGTCGTTGCCTGGTCCTCAGTCCTGGTCTGGTGTTGAAGCTGCAGCCTGAGCTTGCCTCGCCCTTGCTGACATAGTTCTTGGGTTACCACTGGAATCCCCACAGGGGAGTCAGTCCTCATCTCGCCTGGAGACGTGCACGGCCGCTATCCTCCCCAACTGCAGCAACACTGTCCGGGTCCCTGTTGAGTGGATACAGGGATCAGTGTCTTGACCTCGAGGTTTCCCAGGGCTATCACACGTGCCAGTGTGTCAGCAGTCAAGCCTCGGGGAGGCAGTCGAAGCAGTGCTGGGCAGTCAGGTTCATCTGGATTGCATGAGGCATTTGGGTTTCTTGGGGAAAGGTGACCAAACACCTGAGGCTCCTCTGGACTCGCCTCGTGTTAGGGCCTCCTCTTGGGATTCGAGGGGAGAGCCAGGAACCCTTTCCCGATGGAGAAGGGAAAGGGCCCCTCTTCTGGAGCCTAGCATGGGAAAATGGAGCTCCTCCTGAGTCGCGGTGGGACCCTCGGTGGTCCTCTCGAGTGGGGACAGGTGGGGGGGGGAAATTCCTAGGTCACAACAAGGGTATGAAGAAGCCTTTCCAGGTCCAAGGGGGAAGGGATTGTTTCCCCCTAGATGCTGCAGCAAACAAGAGACTCGTTCACCCTGCAGGGGAGAAGCTTCTGGTTTTTCTCGAGTTGTGGTGTGGTACTCTCGAGTTACGACGGGGATCCCAGGGACCTGCCACTGTGGCCTCAGTAGAGTCCAGTCTCCCTTCGAGTTTCGAGGCACATGTGGGGATTCCTCCTGAGACGTCGCCGGGTCTTCAATCCTCGTCTGGGGCTGAGGCAGGAGCCTGTGCTTGCCTCGCCCATGCTGACATAGGTCTTGGAGATCCCCTGGAGCCCCCACAGGGGTGTCAGGTCTCCTCTCACCTGGGGACGTGCACAGCCGCTTTCCTCCCCAACTGGAGCAACAGGGTCTGGGTCCCTGTTGAGTGGATATAGGGATCAGTGTCTTAACCTCGAGGTTTCCCAGGGCTATCACACGTGCCAGTGTGTCAGCAGTCGAGCCTCAGGGAGGCAGTCGAGGCAGTGCAGGGCAGTCAGTTTCATCTGGATTGCACGAGGCATTTGGGTTTCTTGGGGAAAGGTGACCAAACACCTGAGGCTTCTCTGGACTCGCCTCGTGTGAAGGCCTCCTCTTGGGATTCGAGGGGAGCGCCGGGAACCCTTTCTGGTGGAGTAGGGAAAGGGCCCCTCATCTGGAGCCTAGCATGGGAAAATGGATCTTCTCTTGAGTCACGGTGGGACCCTCGGAGGTCCTCTCGGGTGGGGACATGTGGAGCGGGGAAATTCTTGGGTCTCAGTAAGGGTGTGAAGGAGAATTTCGAGGTCCTAGTGGGAACGGGTGATTTCCCCCGGGATGCTGTGTGGACAAGGGCCTCACCCCGCCTGCAAGGGAGAAGCTTGTGGTTTTCTCGAGTTTCCGGGGGGTCCTCTCGAGTTACGATGGGGGCCCCAGGGACCCGCCCCTGTGTCCTCAGGAGGGGTAAGTCTCCGTGCAAGTTGCCATTGTGTATTTCTCCCCAGTCGTCATCAGGTCCCCAGACCTCATCTGATGCTGAGGCCACAGCCTGAGCTTGCCTCGCCCATGCTGACTGACGTCTTGGGGTTCCCCTGGAGCTCCCACAGGGGAGTCAGTCCTCATCTCACCTGGAGATGTGCACAGCCGATTTCCTCCCCAACTGCAGCAACAGTGTCCAGGTCACTGTTGAGAGGACACAGTGATCTGTGGCTGGCCATAAGGTACGCAAGTGCTGTCACATGTGCCAGTGTGCCCGAGTCAAGCCTCGGAGTGACAGTCGAGGCAGGTTAGGGCAGTCCGGATCATCTGGAATGGACGAAACATTTGAGGGTCTTTGGGAATGGTGGCCCAATCTGTGAGACTCCTTCCAAATCTGCAGATGTGAGCACCTCCTCCTGGGATGAGAGGCGAACACAGGGAAACCTTTCCCCATGGAGCAGGGAAGGGCCCCTCATCTGGAGCTCAGCAGGGGAAATCCGAGCTCCTCTGGATTCTTGGTTGGACCCTCCGGGTTCCTCTCTAGTGGGGAGGGGTGGGGCGGGGTACTTCTTTGATCACAGCAAAGACGTGAAGGAGCCTGCCTAGGTCCACGAGGGACGGGAAGAATTCCCCTGAGATGCCGCCATGAACAACGGCCACAACACGCCTACAGGGGAGAAGCTTCCAGTTTTTCTCGAGTTGCAGTCAGGTCCACTCGCTTTACGACGGGGAACCCAGGGACCCGCCCCTGTATCTTCAGGAGAGGCCATTCTCAGTGAGAGTTGTGAGGCGATTCTGGGGATACCAACCTAGTTGTCGACTGGTCCTCAGTCCTCGTCTGGTGCTGAAGACGAACCTATGATTTCCTAGCTCGTGGTTTCATAGGACTTGAGGTTACTCTGGAGCCCCCACAGGGGAGTCAGGCCTCTTCTCGCCTGGAGACTTGCACGGCCTCTTTCTTCCCCAGCTGCAGCGGCAGTGTCCGACTCCCCTTAAAGCGGACACAGAGATCTGTGGCTTGCCATCGATGTACTCCAGGGCTGTCTCACGTGCCAGAATGTTGGGAGTCGAGCCTCGGGGTGACAGTAGAGACAGAGCAGGGCAGTCATGATCATCTGGAGTGGACGAGGCATTTGGGGATCTTAGGGAGTGGTGGTCGGACACCTGAGTCTCCTCCCGACTCTCCTGATGAGAGACCAACACTTGGGATGCAAGGGGAGAGCTGGAAAACCTTTCCCGATGTAGCAGGGAATGGGCCCCTCATCTGGAGCTCAGCAGGGGAAAATGGGGCTCCTTTTCAGTCACTGCGGGACACTTGGCATTCCTCTCGAGTGGGTACTTTTGGGGCGAGGAACATCCTAGGTCACAACAAGGGTATGAAGGAGCCTTTGAAGATCCAAGTGGGAAGCGGTGATTCCCCCGAGACGCTGCCCCAGACAAGGGACTCTCCCTCCCTGCAGGGGAGAACGTTCTGGTGTTTCTTGAGTTGCGTCGAGGTCCTCTTGAGTGAAAACGGGGACCCCAGGGACCCGCCCCTGGGGCCTCAGGGGAGGCAAGTTTCCATTCGAGTTGCGATGCAACTGTGAGGATTCCTCCCGAGACGTCACCAGGTCCTCCGTGCTCGTCTGGTGCTGATGTCGAACCTGAGATTTCCTTGCTCATGTTTTCATAAGTCTTGAGGTTACTCTGGAGAACCACAGGGAAGTCAGGCCTCTTCTCACCTGGAGACTTGCATGGCCTCTTTCTTACCCAACTGCAGCGGCATTGTCCAGCTTCCCATAAAGAGGAAACAGGGATCTGTGGCTGCCATCGAGGTAGTCCGGGGCTGTCTCACGTACCACTGTGTTAGGAGTCGAGCCTCGGGGTGACAGTCGAGACAGTGCAGGGCAGTCATGTTCATCTGGGCTGGATGAGGCATTTGGCGGTCTTGGAGAGTGGAGGTCGGACACCTGAGTCTCCTCCCAACTCTCCTGACGCGAGGCCACCTTTTGGGTTGCTAGGGGAGCGCTGGAAAAACTTTCCCAATGGAGCAGAGAAAGGGCCCCTCATCTGAAGCTCAGCAGGGGAAAATGGGGCTCTACATGAGTCACGGCGGGACCCTTGGGGTTCTTCTCGAGTGGGGATGGTTGGGGCGGGGAACTTTGTAGGTCACAACAAGGGTTTGAAGGATCCTTTCGAAGTCCAAGAGGGAAAGGATGATTTCCCCGAGATGCTGCAGTGGACAAGGGACTAACCCTCTCTGCAGGGGAGAGGTTTCTGGTTTTTCACGATTTGCGCTGGAGTCCTCTCGAGTTACGACGGGGACTACAGGGACCCACCCCTGTGGTCTCAGGAGAGGCCAGTCTCCATGCGAGTATCAAGGAACTTGTTGGGATTCCTCCAGAGACATCGCCGGGTCCTCAGTTTTGGTCTGGTGCTGAGGCCGGAGCCTGTGCTTGCCTCGCCCATGCTGAAATAGGTCTTGGGGTTCCTCTGGAGCCCCCATACGGGAGAGATGCCTCGTCTCACCTGGGGAAGAGCACAGCCGCTTTCCTCCTGACTAGAGCAACAGTGTCCATTTCCCTGTCGATCGGATACAGGGATCAGTGGCTTGACCTTGAGGTACTCTAGGGATAAGACACGTGCCAGTGTGCAGGAGTCGATCCTCGTGGTGACATTCGAGGCAGTGCAGGAACTTCAGATTCATCTGGAGTGGACTAGGCATTTGGGGATCTTGAGTAAATGTGACCCGACCATTGAGGCTTCTCTGGACTCGCCTGCTGTGAGTGCCTCATCTTGGGATGTGAGTGGGGATCTGGGAACCCTTTCCCGATGGAGCAGGGAAAGAGCCCCTCCTCTGGAGCTGAACATGGGAAAATGGAGCTCCTCTTGAGTCGTGGCAGGACCCTTGGCGGTCCTCTCGAGTGGGGACGTGTGGGGCGGGGAACTTCTTGGGGCACAGCAAGGGTGTAAATGAGCATTTGGAGGTCCAAGAGGGACCGGGTGATTTCCCCCGGGACACTGCAGCAGACAAGGGCTTCACTCCGCCTGCTAGGGTGAAGCTTCTGGTTTTTCTCAAGTTGTTGCGGGGTCCTCTCAAGTTATGACAGGGACCACAGGGACCGCCTCTGTGGCCTCAGGAGAGGGTAGTCTCCATGCGAGTTGCAAGGCACCTGTGGAGATTCCTCCTGAGACGTCGCCGAGTCCTCAGTCCTTGTCTGGTGCTGAGGTCGGAGCCTGTGCTTGCCTCGCCCATGCTGACATAGGACGGGGTTCCCCTGGAGCCCCCATAGGGGAGTCAGGCCTCGTCTCGCCTGGGGATGTGCACAGCCGATTTCCTCCCCAATTGCAGCAACAGTGTCCTGGTCCCTGTAGAGCGGATACAGAGATCAGTGGGTTGACCTCGAAGTACCTGAGGGATATAACAAGTGCCAGTGTGCCGGAGTCCATCTGCGGGGTGAGAGTCGAGGCAGCGGAGAACAGTCAGATTCATCTGGAGTGGACTAGGCATTTGGGGGTCTTGCAGAAATGTGACAAGACGCCTGAGGCTTCTCTGGACAAGACTGGTGTGAGTGTCTCCTCTTGGGATGGGAGGGCAGAGTCGGGAACCCTTTCTCAATGGAGCAGGGAAAGGGCCCCTCATCTGGAGCTCAGCATGGGAAATGGAGCTCCTCTTGAATTGCAGCAGGACACTCGGCGGTCCTCTAGAGTAGGGATTTGTGAGGTGGGGAACTTCTTGGATCACAGCAAGTGTGTGAAAGAGCATTTCGAGGTCTAAGAGGGAATGGTTGATTTTCCCCGGGACATCATAGCAGGCAAGGGACTCACTCCGCCTGCAAGGGTAAAGCTTCCGGTTTTTAAGGAGTTGAGGTGGTGTCCTCTCGATTTACGACGCCAACCACAGGGATCCGCCCTGTGGCCCCAGGATAGGCCAGTCTTTGTGCGAGTGGTGAGGCACATCTGGGGAATCCTCCCCTGTGGTGAGAAGACCTCAGTCCCCTTCTGGTGCTGAGGCGGCAGCCTGAGATTGCCTCGCCCGTGCTGACATTTGTATTGGGCTTCCCCTGGAGCCCGCAGAGGGGAGTTGGGCCTCATCTGGATCGGAGACGTGCACTGCGGCTTTCGCTCCCAACTGCAGTAACAGTGTCCGGGTCCCTGTCCATCGGATACAGGGATCAATGGCTTGCACTCGAAGTACCCTAGGGCTGTCACACGTGCCAGTGTGCCTTAGTCGAGCCTCGGGGTTACAGGCGAGGCAGTGCAGGGCAGTCAGGTTCATCTGAAGTGGACAAGGCATTTGGGGTCTTGGGAAATAGTGGCCCAACCTGTGAGACTCCTCCCGACTTTCCAGGTGTGAGTATCTCCTCTTGGGATGCAATTGGAACACCGCAAAAACTTTCCCGATGAAGCAGGGAAAGGGCCCCTCACCTGGAGTTCAGCATGGGAAAACGGGGCTCCTCTTGAGTCACGGCGGGACGCTTGGGGTTCCTTTCGACTGGGGACGGTTGGGGCGGAAAACTTCCTAGGTCACAACAAGGGTATGAAGGAGCCTTTTGACGTCCAAGAGAGAAGTGGTGAATTCCCCCGAGATGCTGCAGCAGACAAGGGACTCACCCTTCCTGCAAGGGAGAAGCTTCTGGTTTTTCTCGAGTTGCAGCGGGGTCCTCTTGTGTTACAACGGGGACCACAGGTACCTCCGCTGTGGCCTCAGGAGAGGCCAATCTCCATGCGAATTACCAGGTACCTGTGGGGATTACTCTCCAGACGTCGCTGGGTCCTGAGTCCTCGTTTGGTGCTGAGGCAGGAGCCTTTGCTTGCCTCGCCCATGCTGACATAGGTTTTGGGGTTCCCCTTGAGCCCCCACAGGGGAATCAGGCCTCGTCTCACCTGGGGAAGTGCACAGCCGCTTTCCTCCCCATCTGCAACAGAAGTGTCCAGCACCCCTTCGGGCAGACACAGGGACATGTGGCTTGCCCTCAAGGTACCACATGGCTGTCACACGTGCCAGTGTATCAGCAGTGGAGCCTCAGGGAGGTAGTAGAGGCAGTGCAGGGCAGTAAGTTTCATGTGGAGTGCATGAGGAATTTGGCGTTCTTGGGGAAAAGTGACCAGACACCTGAGGCTCCTCTGGACTCCCCTGGTGTGAGGGCCTCCTCTTGGGATTTGAGGGGAGACCCGGGAACCCTTTCCTGATGAAGCAGGGAAAGGGCCCCTCATCTGGAGCTGAGCATGGGAAAATGAAGCTCCTCTTGAGTCACAGCAGGACCCTCGGCGGTCCTCTCGAGTGGGGACGGGTAGGGCAGAGAACTTCTTGTGTCTCTGTAAGGGTGTGAAGGAGCATTTCGAGGTCCAAGTCGGAACGGGTGTTTTCCCCCAGGATGCTGAAGTGAACAAGGGCCTCACCCCGCCTGCAAGGGAGAAGCTTCTGGTTTTCTTGAGTTGCGGAGGCCTCCTCTCGAGGTACGATGGGGACCCCAGGGACCTGCCCCTGTGGCCTCAGGAGAAGTCAGTCTCCGTGCGAGTTTCCACTGGGTATTTCTCCCCAGTCGTTGCCAGGTCCCCAGGCCTCGTCTGGTGCTGAGGCCACAGCCTGAGCTTGCCTTGCCCATGCTGACCTACGTCTTGGGGTTCCCCTGGAGCTCCCACAAGGGACTCAGGCCTCCTCTCGCCTGGAAACGTGCATGGCCGCTTTCCTCCCCAGGTGCAGCAGAATTGTCCAGCATCCCTTCGAGCAGACACAGGGATCTGTGGCTTGCCCTCGAGGTACCCCACGGCTGTCACACTTGCTAGTGTGTCGGGAGTCGAGTCTTGGGGTGACAGTCGAAGCAGTGCATGGCAGTGAGGTTCATCAGGAATGGACGAGGCATTTGGGTGTGTTGGGAATGATGGACCGACCACTGAGGCTTGTCCTGTCTCTCCTCGTTCGAGCGCCTCTTCTTGGTATGCCAGGGGAGAGCCATAAACACATTCCCGATGGAGCAGGGAAAGGTCCCATCATCTAGAGCTCAGCCAGGGAACACAGGGAATCCTCTCCCCATGGAGCAGGGAAGGGCCCCTCATCAGGAGCTCAGCAGGGGAAAACCGAGCGTCTGTTGAGTCTTGGTGGGACCCTCCGGGTTCCCCTCTAGTGGGGACGGGTGGGGCGGGGAACTTCTTGGATCACAGCAAGGTTGTGAAGGAGCCTGTCGAGGTTCACGAGAGATGATATGAATTCCCCTGAGGTGCCGCCACAGACGAGGGCCACACAACACCTGCAGGGGAGAAGCTTCGGGTTTTTCTCGAGTTGCCGCGGGGTCCACTCGCTTTATGACGGGGAATCCAGGGACCTGCCCCTGCATCCTCAGGAGAGGCCATTCTCAGGGCTAGTTGCAAGGCGCTTCTGGGGATACAAAACCAGTCGTTGCCTGGTCCTCAGACCTTGTCTGGTGCTGAGGTCGAGCCTATGATTTCCTCGCTCATGCTTGCATAGGACTTGAGGTGACTCTAAAGACCCCACAGGGGAGTCAGACTTCTTTTTGCCTGGAGACTTACACGGCCTCTTTCTTCCCCAACTGCAGTGGCAGTGTTCGGCTCACCGTAAAGAGAACACAGGGATCTGTGGATTGCCATTGAGGTAATGCCATTGAGACTCAAGGGCTGTCTCACATGTCAGTGTGTTGGGAGTCGAGCCTTGGGTGACAGTCGAGACAGTGCTGGGTAGTCATGTTCATCTGGAGTGATGAGGAATTTGGGGGTCTTGGAGACTGGTGGTCGGACTGGTGGTAGCCCCCACAGGGGAGTCAGGCCTCCTCTCGCCTGGGGACATGCACAGCCGCTTTCCTCCCCAAATGTAGCAACAGTGTCCACATCCCTGTCAATCGGATACAGGGATCAGTGTCTTGATTTCGATATACCCCAAGACTATCACACGTGACAGTGTGTCAGCAGTCGAGCCTCGAGGAAGCAGTCGAGGCAGTGCAGGGCAGTCAGGTTCACCTGGAGTGGACGAGGCATTTGGGGGTCTTGGGTATGATGGACCGACCACTGAGGCTCGTCCTGTCTCTCCTCGTTCGAGCGCCTCTTCTTGGTATGCCAGGGGAGAGCCGTGAACACTTTCCCGACGGATCAGGGAAAGGTCCCGTCATCTAGAGCTCAGCCAGGGAAAACGGGGCTCCTCTTGAGTCTCGGAAGGACCCTCGGGGTTCCTCTCAAGTGGGGACGGGTGGGACAGGGAATATCTTTGGTCACAACAAGCGTGTGAAGGGGCTTTCGAGGTCTAGGAGGGAAGGGGTGATTTCTCCTGAGATGACCCCGCGGACAAGGGCCTCACTCCACCTGCAGGGGAGAAGTTTCTGGTTTCTCTCGAGTGCCGGTGGGGTCCTCTTGAGTTACGACAAGCCCCCAGAAATCCACCCTTCGGGCCACAGGCGAGGACAGTCTTCGAACAATTTGTGAGATGCCTCTGGGGATTCCTCCCCATTCGTTGCCCGGTCTTCAGTTCTGGTCTGGTGCTGATGCTGGAGCCTGAGCTTGCCTCGCCCATGCTGACATAAGTCTTGGGTTACTGCTGGGGCCCCAACAGGAGAGTCAGGACTCGTCTCTCCTGGGGACTTGCATGGCCCCTATCCTCCCCAACTGCAGCAACAGTTTCCAGGTCCCTGTCAAGCAGACACAGGGATCTGTGGCTTGCCATCGAGGTACCGAAGGGCTGTCACACGTGCCAGTGTGCCGGATTAGAGCCTTGGGGTGACAGTCGAGACAATGTAGAGCAGTCAGGATCATCTGGAGTGGACGAGGCATTTGGTGGGAATGGTGGCCCAATCTGTGAGACTCATTCCGACTCTGCAGGTGTGAGCACCTCCTCTTAGAATGCAAGGGGAACACAGAGAAACCTTTCCCCATGGAGCAGGGAAGGGCCCCTCATCTGGAGCTCAGCAGGGGAAAACCGAGCTCCTCTTGAGTCTTGGTGGGACCCTCTGGGTTCCTCCCTAGAGGGGACGGGTGGGGCGGGGAACTTCTTCGATCACAGCAAGGCTGTGAAGGAACCTGTCGAGGAGCACGAGGGACGAGGTGAATTTCCCTTAGATGCCACCACAGACAATGGCCGCACCACGCCTGCAGGGGAGAATCTTTCGGTTTTTCTCTAGTTGCCGCGGGGTCCAGCGCTTTACGACGGGGAGCCCAGGGACCCGTCCCTGTATCCTTCGGAGAGGCCATTTTAAGTGCGAGTTGCGAGGTGCTTCTGGACATATGAACCCAGTCATCACCTGGTCCTCAGTCTTTGTCTGGTGCTGAAGACGAGCCTATGATTTCCTCGCTCGTGCTTGCATTGGACTTGAGGTTACTCTGCAGCCCCCACAGGGGAGTCAGGTCTCTTCTTGCCTGGAGACTTGCACAGCCTTTTTCTTCCTCAACTGCAGCGGCAGTGTCCGGCTACCCGTCAAGCAGACACAGGGATCTGTGTCTTGCCCTCGAGGTACTGTCTTTCCTCGTTCGAGCGCCACTTCTTGGTATGCCAGTGGAGAGCCTTGAACACTTTCCCAAAGGAGCAAGGAAAGGTCCCATCATTTAGAGGTCAGCCGGGGAAAACGGGGCTCCTCTTGAGTCTTGGCCGAACCCTCAAGGTTCCTCTCGAGTGAGGATGGGTGGGGCGGGGAACTTCTTTGGTCACAAAAAATGTGTGAACAGACTTTCGAGGTCTAGGAGGGAAGGGGTGATTTCTCCTGAGATGACCCCGTGGACAAGGGCCTTACTCCACCTGCAGGGGAGAAGTTTCTGGTTTGTCTCAAGTTGCGGCGGGGTCCTCCCGAGTTACAACAGGCCCTCACAAACCCACCCTTGGGGCCACAGGCTAGGACAGTCTCCAAAGGATTTGTGAGGCGCCTCTGGGGATTCCTCCCCAGTCGTCTCCATGTCCTCAGTCCTGTCTGGTGCTGAAGCTGGAGCCTGAGCTTGCCTCGCCCATGCTGACATAGGTCTTGGGTTACCAGTGGAGCCCCCACAGGGGCGTCAGGCCTTGTCTTGCCTGGAGTTGTGCATAACCGCTATCCTCTCCAATTGCAGCAACAGTGTCCTGGTCCCTGTCGATCGGAAACAGGGATTTGTGGCTTGCCATCGATGGACCAAAGGGCTGTCACACGTGCCAGTGTACCAGAGTCGAGCCTCGGGGTGACAGTCGAGGCACTGTAGGGCAGTCGGTATCATCTGGAGTGGACGAGGCATTTGGGGTCTTCGAGAATGGTGGCCAAAACTGTGAGACTCCTTCTGATTCTGCAGGTGTGTGCACCTCCTCTTGGGATGCGAGGGGAACACAGGAAAACCTTTCCCCTTGGAGCAGGGAAGGGCCCCTCATCTGGAGCTCAGCAGGGGAAAACCGAGCTCCTCTTGAGTCTTGGTAGGATCCTCTGGGTTCCCCTCTAGTGGGGACGGGTGGGACGGCGAACTTCTTGGATCACAGCAAGGTTGTGAAGGAGCCTGTCGAGGTCCACAAGGGACGGGATGAATTCCTCTGAGATGCCGCTGAAGACAAGGGCCACACCACACCTGCAGGGGAGAAGCTTCTGGTTTTTCGTGAGTTGTGATGGAGTCCACTCGCTTTTCGACGGGGAACAGAGGGTCCCGCCCCTGTATCCTCAGGAAAGTCCCTTCTCAGTACCAGTGTGAGGCGCTTCTGGGGATACCAACCAGTCGTCACCTGGTCCTCAGTATTCGTCTGGTGCTGAAGACGAGCCTATGATTTCCTCGCTAGTGCTTTCATAGGACTTGAGGTTACTCTGGAGCCCCCACAGGGTAGTCAGGCCTCTTCTCGCCTGGAGACTTTCATGGCCTCTTTCTTCCCCAACTGCAGCGGCACTGTCCAGCTCCCCGTAAAGTGGACACAGGGATCTGTGTCTTGCCATCGAGGTACTCCAGGGCTGTCTCACATGCCAGTGTGTTGGGGGTCAAGCCTCAGGTGACAGTTGAGACAGTGCAGGGCAGTCATGTTCATCTGGAGTGGACGAGAAATTTGGGGGTCTTGGTGAGTGGTGATCGGACACCTGAGGCTACTTCCGACTCTCCTGATGTGAGGCCACCTCTTGGGATGCGAGGGGAGAGCCAGGAACTCTTTCCCGATGGAGCAGGGAATGGGCTCCTCATCTGGAGCTGAGCATGGGAAAATGGAGCTCCTCTTGAGTTGGGGGGTGACCCTCGGGTGTCCTCTCGAGTGGGGATGTGTGGCGCGGGGAACTTCTTGGGTCACAGCAAGGGTGTGAAAGAGCATTTCAGGGTCCAGGAGGGAACAGGTGATTTCCCCCGGGACGCCTCATTGTACACGGGCCTCACTCCGCTTGCAAGGGTGAAGCTTCTCGTTATCTCCAGTTGCGGCGGGGTCCTCTCCAGTTACGATGGGGACCACAGGGATCGGCCTCTGTTTCCCCAGGTTAGGCCAGTCTCGGTGCGAGTGGCAAGGCACATCTGGGTATTCCTCCCCAGTGGCGCCAAGTCCTGAGACCCCTTCTGGTGCTGAGGCTGCAGCCTGTGATTGCCTCGACCGTGCTGACATTTGTATTGGGCTCCCCATGGAGCCTGCAGAACAGAGTCATGCCTTGTCTCGAATCGAGTCTTGCACAGCCACTTTCCTTCCTAACTGTAGTAACAGGGAAGGGGTGATTTCACCCGCGACGCCACAGTGAACAAGAGCCTCACTCCACCTGCAAGGGAGAAGCTTCTGGTTTTTCTCGGGTTGCGGCAGGGTCCTCTCGAGTTAAGACCAGAACCACAAGGACTCACCTCTCTGGTCTCAGGAGAGGCCAGTCTCAGGACGAGATGCCACTGGGTATTCCTCCCCAGTTTTAGTTGGGTCCCCAGGCCTCCTCTGGTGCTGAAGCCACAGCATGAGCTTGCCTGGCCCATGCTGACCTAGGTCTTGGGGTTCCCCTGGAGCTCCCACAGGGGAGTCAGTCCTCTTCTCACGTGGAGACGTACATGGCTGCTTTCCTCCTCATCTGCAGCAGAAGTGTCCAGCACACATTTGAGCAGACAAAGATACGCCGCCGCGGATAAGTGCCACACGACACCTGAAGGGGAGAAGCTTCCGATTTTTCTCAAGTTGCAGTGGGGTCCTCTCTAGTTATGATGGGGAACACAGGGACCCGCCCCTGTATTCTCAGGAGAGGCCAGTCCCAGTTAGAGTTGTGAGGCGTCTCTGGGGATTCCTCCCCAGTCGTCACCGGGTCCTCAGTCCTCGTCTGGTGCTGAGGTCGGAGCCTGAGATTTCCTTGCTCATGGTTTTATAGGTCTTGAGTTTTCTCTGAACCCCCCAAAAGGGGAGTCAGGCCTCGTCTTGCCTGGACACTTGCAGGGCCTCTTTCTTCCCCAACGGCAGCAACCGTGACAGGGTCTGTGTCGAGCGTATATAGGGATCTATTGCTACCCTCGAGGTACACCAGGGCTGTCACATATGCAAGTGTGCCAGAGTCGAGCCTTGCGGTTACAGTGGACGGAGTGCAAGGCAGTCAGGTTCATCTGGAGTGGACGAGGCATTTGGGGGTCTTGGAGTATGGTGATCCAATCTGTGAGACTTCTCCCGGCTCTCCAGGTGTGAGCACCTCCTCTTGGGTGGAAGGGGAACATTGTGAAACCTTTCCCAATGGAGCAGGAAAAGGGCCCCTCATCTGGAGCTGAGCATGGGAAAATGAAGCTCCTCCTGAGTCGTGGCAGGACCCTCGGGGTTCCTCTTGAGTGGGAACGGTTGGGGCGGGGAACTTCTTGGGTCACAGCAGGGGTGTGAAGGAGCATTTCGAGGTCCAAGAGGGAACGGGTGTTTTCCTCCGGGATGCCGCAGCGGACAAGGGCCTCACTCCGCCTGCAAGGGTGAAGCTTCTGGTTTCTCTCGAGTTGCGCCGGGGACCTCTCGAGTTATGATGGGGACCACAGGGATCTGCCCCTGTGGCACCAGGATAGGCCAGTCTCCGTGCAAGGGGCTATTCACATCTGGGGATTCCTCCCCAGTGATGCCAAGACCTCAGTCCCCTTCTGGTGCTGAGGCAGGAGCCTGAGATTGCCTTGGCTGTGTTGCCATTAGTCTTGGGCTTCCCCTGGAGTCCTCACAGGGGAGTCAGGCCTCGTCTTGACTGGAGACGTGCAAGGCCGCTTTCCTCCCCAACTGCAGGAACAGTGTCCGGGTCCCTGTCGAGTGAATACAGGGATCTATGTCTTGCGCTCGAGGTACCCCAGGGGTGTCGCATGTGCCAGTGTGCCGGAGTCAATCCTCGGGGTTACAGTCCAGGCAGTACCGGGCAGTCAGGTTCATCTGAGGTGGAGAAGGCATTTGGGGGTCTTGGAGAATGGTGGCGCAACCTGTGAGATTCCTCCCGACTCTCCAGGTGTGAGCACCTCCTCTTGGGATGTGAGGAGAATACCGTGAAACCTTTCCCGACGCAGCAGGGAAAGGGCCCCTCATCTGGAGCTCAGCAGGGAAAAATGGGGCTCCTCTTGATTTTTGGCGCGACCCTCGGGGTTCCTCTCGAGTGGGGACGTGTGGGCCTGGGAACTTCTTGGGTCTCAGAAACGGTGTGAAGGAGCCTTTCCAGGCCCAAGAGGGACGGGCTGAATTCCCCCGTGATGCCACCGCGGACAAGGGCCTCACACTGCCTGCAGGGGAGAAGCTTCTGTTTTTTCTTGAGTGGTCCTGGTGTCATCTCGAGTTATAACTGGGACCCCAGGGACTCGCCTCTGTGCCCTGTGGAGAAGCCAGTCTCTGTGCATGTTGCGAGACTCCTCTGGGGATTCCTTCACAGTCATCTCTGGGTTCTCTGTAATCGTCTAGTGCTGAAGCCGGAGCCTGAGCTTTCCTGACGTAGCACTTGGTGTTTCCCTGGAGCCCTCTCAGGGGAGTCAGGCCTCGTCTCACCCATAGATGTGCACGGCCGCTTTTCTCCAGGGTGCAGCAGCCTTGTCTGGCTCTCCTTCTAGTGGACAAAGTGATCTGTCGCTAGCACTGGAGGTACCCCAGAGCTATCACACATGCCAGTGTGTATGCAGTCGAGCCTCGGGGAGGAAGTCGAGGAAGTGTAGCGCAGTCAGGTTCATCTGGAGTGGACGAGGCACTTGGGGATCTTGGGGAAAGGTGACCAGAGGCCTGAGTCTCCTGTGGACTTGCTTGGTGTGAGGGCCTCCTCTTGGGATGTGAGGGGAGAGCCGGGAGCCCTTTCCCGAAGGAGCAGGGAAAGGGCCCCTCATCTGGAGCTTAGCAGGGGAAAAAGGAGCTCCTCTTGAGTCGTGGCAGGACCCTCGGCAGTCCTCTCCAGTGGGGACGGGTGGGGCGGGAACGTCTTGGGTCACAGCAAGGGTGTGAAGAAGATTTTCAAGGTCCAAGATGGAAAGGGTTATTTCCCCCGTGATGCTGCAGTGGACAAGGCACTCACCCTCCCTGCAGGGGAGAAGCTTCTCGTTTTTTGTGAGTTGCGGTAGAGTCCTCTCGAGTTAAGACGGAGACCCCAGGGACTCGCTGCTGTGGCCTCAGGAGAACCCAGACTCCATGCGATTTTAATAGGCAACGCTGGGGATTCCTCCCCAGATGTCACCGGGTCCTCAGTCCTCCTCTGGTGCTGAGGCCGAAGCCTGTGCTTGCCTCGCCCATGCTGACATAGGTCTTGGAGTTCCCCTGGATCCCCCACAGGGGAGTCAGGCCTCGTCTCACCTGGAGTCGTGCACAGTCACTTTCCTCCTCAACTGCAGCAACAGTGTCCAGGTCCCTGTCGAGCGGATACAGGGATCAGTGGCTTGTCCTCGACGTACCCCAAGGCTATCACAAGAGCCAGTGTGCGGAGTCGAGCCTTGAGGTGACAGACGAAGCAGTGCAGGGCATTCAGGTTCATCTGCAGTGGACTAGGAGTTTCGGGGTCTTGGAGAATGGTGGCCCAAGCAGTGAGACTCGTCCCGACTCTCCAGGTGGGAACACCCCTTTTTGACATGTGAGGCGAACACTGTGAAACCTCTCCCGATGGAGCAGGGAAAGGGCCCCTCATCTTGAGCTCAGCAGGCAAAACCGGGGCTCATCTTGATTCTTGGCGGGACCTTCAGCGTTCCTCTAGAGTGGGGACGGGTGGGGCGGGGGACTTCTTGTTTCATAGTAATGGTGTGAAGGGGCCTATCGTGGTCCAAGAGGGAAGGGTTGAAGTCCCCGAGATACCACATGGGACAAGGCACTCTGCCCGCCTGAAGGGTAATGTCTGTTTTTTTTTTTTTCGAGTTGTGGAGGGGTCCTCTGAAGTTATGACAGTGCCCCTGGGACCCACCCCTGTGGCCCCAGGAGAGGCCAGTCTCTGTGCAAGGGGACAGACACATCTGGGGATTCTTCCCTAGTGACGCCAAGTCCTGAGTCCCATTCTGGGGCTGAGGCCTGAGCCTGAGCTCTCCTCACCAGTGAATACGTAGGTCTTGGGGTTCCCCTGGAGCCCCTTCAGGGGAATCAGACCTTGTCTCACCCATAGACGTGCAGAGCCCCTTTACTCCAGGGTGCAGCAGCCGTTTCCAGCTCTCTGTCCATCGGACAAAGGGATCTGTGACTTGCCCTCGAGGTACCCCAGGGCAATAACACGTGCCAGTTTGTAAGCAGTCGAGACTCAGGGAGGCAGTCGAGGCAGTGCAGGGCAGTCAGATCAATGTGGACTGGACGAGGCATTTGGGGTTCTTGGGGAAAGGTGACCAGACACCTGAGGCTCCTCTGGACTCTCCTGTTGTGAGAGCCTCTTCTTGGGATGCGAGGGGGGAACCGCGAACCCTTTCCCGATGGAGAAGGGAAAGGCCCATCATCTGAAGCTGAGCATGTGAAAATGGAGCTCCTCTTGAGTCGCGGCGGGACCCTCGGCAGTCCTCTCGAGTTGGGACGTGTTTGGCGGGGAACTTCTTGGGTCACAGCAATGGTGTGAAGGAGCATTTCGAGGTCCAAGAGGGAACGGGTGATTTCCCCTGGGACGCTGCAGTGGACAAGAGCCTCACTCCGCCTGCAAGGGAGAAGCATCTGTTTTTTTCTCGAGGTGTGGCGGAGTCCTCTCGAGTTACAACCGGGACCCCAAGGAACAGTCTCCCTTCGAATTGCCACTGAGTATTCCTCCCCAGTTGTCACCGGGTCCCCAGGCCTCGCCTAGTGCTGAGGCCACAGCCTGAGCTTCCCTCGCCTATGCTGACCTAGGACTTGGGGTTCCCCTGGAGCTCCCACAGGTGAGTCAGGCCTTGTCTCGCCTGGAGACGTACATGGCCGCTTTCCTCCCCAACTGCAGCAGAAGTGTCCAGCACCCCTTCGAGCAGACACAGGGATACACTGCTCCGGATATGGGTCACACCACGTCTGAAGGGGAGAAGCTTCTGTTTTTTCTCGAGTTGCGGCAGAGTCCACTCCAGTTACGATGGGGANTGGGGATCTTGGGGAAAGGTGACCAGAGGCCTGAGTCTCCTGTGGACTTGCTTGGTGTGAGGGCCTCCTCTTGGGATGTGAGGGGAGAGCCGGGAGCCCTTTCCCGAAGGAGCAGGGAAAGGGCCCCTCATCTGGAGCTTAGCAGGGGAAAAAGGAGCTCCTCTTGAGTCGTGGCAGGACCCTCGGCAGTCCTCTCCAGTGGGGACGGGTGGGGCGGGAACGTCTTGGGTCACAGCAAGGGTGTGAAGAAGATTTTCAAGGTTCAAGATGGAAAGGGTTATTTCCCCCGTGATGCTGCAGTGGACAAGGCACTCACCCTCCCTGCAGGGGAGAAGCTTCTCGTTTTTTGTGAGTTGCGGTAGAGTCCTCTCGAGTTAAGACGGAGACCCCAGGGACTCGCTGCTGTGGCCTCAGGAGAACCCAGACTCCATGCGATTTTAATAGGCAACGCTGGGGATTCCTCCCCAGATGTCACCGGGTCCTCAGTCCTCCTCTGGTGCTGAGGCCGAAGCCTGTGCTTGCCTCGCCCATGCTGACATAGGTCTTGGAGTTCCCCTGGATCCCCCACAGGGGAGTCAGGCCTCGTCTCACCTGGAGTCGTGCACAGTCACTTTCCTCCTCAACTGCAGCAACAGTGTCCAGGTCCCTGTCGAGCGGATACAGGGATCAGTGGCTTGTCCTCGACGTACCCCAAGGCTATCACAAGAGCCAGTGTGCGGAGTCGAGCCTTGAGGTGACAGACGAAGCAGTGCAGGGCATTCAGGTTCATCTGCAGTGGACTAGGAGTTTCGGGGTCTTGGAGAATGGTGGCCCAAGCAGTGAGACTCGTCCCGACTCTCCAGGTGGGAACACCCCTTTTTGACATGTGAGGCGAACACTGTGAAACCTCTCCCGATGGAGCAGGGAAAGGGCCCCTCATCTTGAGCTCAGCAGGCAAAACCGGGGCTCATCTTGATTCTTGGCGGGACCTTCAGCGTTCCTCTAGAGTGGGGACGGGTGGGGCGGGGGACTTCTTGTTTCATAGTAATGGTGTGAAGGGGCCTATCGTGGTCCAAGAGGGAAGGGTTGAAGTCCCCGAGATACCACATGGGACAAGGCACTCTGCCCGCCTGAAGGGTAATGTCTGTTTTTTTTTTTTTCGAGTTGTGGAGGGGTCCTCTGAAGTTATGACAGTGCCCCTGGGACCCACCCCTGTGGCCCCAGGAGAGGCCAGTCTCTGTGCAAGGGGACAGACACATCTGGGGATTCTTCCCTAGTGACGCCAAGTCCTGAGTCCCATTCTGGGGCTGAGGCCTGAGCCTGAGCTCTCCTCACCAGTGAATACGTAGGTCTTGGGGTTCCCCTGGAGCCCCTTCAGGGGAATCAGACCTTGTCTCACCCATAGACGTGCAGAGCCCCTTTACTCCAGGGTGCAGCAGCCGTTTCCAGCTCTCTGTCCATCGGACAAAGGGATCTGTGACTTGCCCTCGAGGTACCCCAGGGCAATAACACGTGCCAGTTTGTAAGCAGTCGAGACTCAGGGAGGCAGTCGAGGCAGTGCAGGGCAGTCAGATCAATGTGGACCTGACGAGGCATTTGGGGTTCTTGGGGAAAGGTGACCAGACACCTGAGGCTCCTCTGGACTCTCCTGTTGTGAGAGCCTCTTCTTGGGATGCGAGGGGGGAACCGCGAACCCTTTCCCGATGGAGAAGGGAAAGGCCCATCATCTGAAGCTGAGCATGTGAAAATGGAGCTCCTCTTGAGTCGCGGCGGGACCCTCGGCAGTCCTCTCGAGTTGGGACGTGTTTGGCGGGGAACTTCTTGGGTCACAGCAATGGTGTGAAGGAGCATTTCGAGGTCCAAGAGGGAACGGGTGATTTCCCCTGGGACGCTGCAGTGGACAAGAGCCTCACTCCGCCTGCAAGGGAGAAGCATCTGTTTTTTTCTCGAGGTGTGGCGGAGTCCTCTCGAGTTACAACCGGGACCCCAAGGAACAGTCTCCCTTCGAATTGCCACTGAGTATTCCTCCCCAGTTGTCACCGGGTCCCCAGGCCTCGCCTAGTGCTGAGGCCACAGCCTGAGCTTCCCTCGCCTATGCTGACCTAGGACTTGGGGTTCCCCTGGAGCTCCCACAGGTGAGTCAGGCCTTGTCTCGCCTGGAGACGTACATGGCCGCTTTCCTCCCCAACTGCAGCAGAAGTGTCCAGCACCCCTTCGAGCAGACACAGGGATACACTGCTCCGGATATGGGTCACACCACGTCTGAAGGGGAGAAGCTTCTGTTTTTTCTCGAGTTGCGGCAGAGTCCACTCCAGTTACGATGGGGACCCCGGGGACCTGCCCCTGGTTCTCAGGATAGTCGAGTCTCAGTTGCAAGGCGTCTTTGGGTATTCCTCCCCAGTCATCGTCATGTCCTCAGCCCTCGTCTGGTGCTGAGGTCGGAGTCTGAGATTTCCTCCCTCATGGTTTCATAGGCCTTGCTGTTACTCTGGAGCCCCCACAGGGGAGTCAGGCCTCGTCTCGCCTGGAGACTTGCAGGGCCTCTTACTTCCCCAACTGCAGCAACAGTGTCAGGGTCCCTGTCAAGCGTATACAGGGATCTATTGCTTGCTCTCGCGGTACACCAGGCCTGTCACACGTGCTAGTGTGCCGAGGTCGAGCCAGGAGTGACTGTCGAGCCAGTGCAGAGCATTCAGGTTCATCTGGAGTGGACGAGGCATTTGGGGGTCTTGGGGAAAGGTGGCCCAAACTGTGAGACTCCTCCCGACTCTCCAGGTGGGAGCACTTCCTTTTGACATGCGAGTGGAACACCGTGAAACGTTTCCTATCGGAGAATGGAAAGGGCCCCTCATCTTGAGCTCAGCAGGAGTAAACAGGGCTACTCTTGAGTCTTGGCAGGACCCTCGGGGTTCCTCTCGAGTGAGGACGGGTGGGGCGGGGAACTTCTTGGGTCACAGCAAGGGTATGAAGGGGCCTTTCATGGTCCAAGAGAGAAGGGGTGAAATCCCCGAGATGTCGCATCGGACAAAGGCTTCTCCCCGACTGCAGGGAAGTGTCTGGTTTTCTTCGAGTTGCAGAGGGGTCTTCTCAAGTTATGACAGTGCCCCTGGGACCCACCCCTGTGGCCCCGGGAGAGGCCAGTTTCTGTGGGAGGGGCCAGGCACATCTGGACATTCTTCCCCAGTGGCGCCAAGTCCTCAGTCCCATTCTGGTGCTGAGGCCGGTGCCTGAGCTTTCCTCACCCATGCTTTCGAAGGTCTTGGGTTTCCCCTGGAGCCCCCTCAAGGGAGTCAGACCTCGCCTCGCCCAAAGATGTGCAGGGCCACTTTACTCCAGGGTGAAGCAGCTGTGTCCGGCTCTCTGTCGAACAGACAAAGTGATCTGTGGCTTGCCCTCGAGGTACCCCAGGACAATCACACGTGCCAGTGTGTCAGCAGTTGAGTCTCGGGGAGGCAGTAGAGGCAGTGCAGGGCAGTTAGGTTCTTCTGGAGTGGACGAGGCAATTGGGGTTCTTGGGGAAATGTGACCAGACACCTGAGGCTCCTCTGGATTCGCCTGGTTTGAGGGCCTCCTCTTGGGATGCGAGGGGAGAGCCGGGACCCTTTCCCGATGGAGGAGGAAAAGGCCCGTCATCTGAAGCTGAGCATGTGAAAATGGAGCTCCACTTGAGTCGCGGTGGGACCCTCAGTGGTCCTCTCGAGTTTGGATGTGTTTGGCGGGGAACTTCTTGGGTCACAGCAATGGTGTGAAGGAGCATTCCAAGGTCCAAGAGGAAACGGGTGATTTCCCTTGGAATGCCGCAGTGGACAAATGCCTCACTCCGCCTGCAAAGGAGAAGCTTCTGGTTTTCCTCAAGTTGCGGCGGGGTCCTCTCGAGTTATGATCTGGACCCCAGGAACCCACCACTGTGGCATCAGGAGAGGCCAGTCTCCATAAGAATTGCCATTGGGTGTTCCTCCCCAGTTGTTGCCGGGTCCCCAGGCCTCACCTGGTGCTGAGGCCACAGCCTGAGATTGCCTAGCCCATGCTGATCTAGGGCTTGGGGTTCCCCTGGAGCTCCCACAGGGGAGTCAGGCCTCATCTCACCTGGAGACGTACACAGCCGCTTTCCTCCCCATCTGCAGCAGAAGTGTTCAGCACCCCTTCGAGCAGACACAGGGATATGCCGCCATGGATAAGGGCCACATCACGCCTGAAAGGGAGAAGCTTCTGGTTTTTCTCGAGTTGCCAAGGGGTCCTCTCGAGTTATGACGGGGACCCCAGGGAATGGCCACTGTATCCTCAGGATAGGCCATTCTCAGTGTTAGTTGCAAGGCGCCTCTGGGGATTCCTCCACAGATGGCGCCAGGTCTTCAGTTCTCATCTGATGATGAGGCCAGAGCCTGTGCTTGCCTCGCCCATGCTGACATAGGTCTTGGGGTGCCCCTGGAGCTCATACAGTGGAGTCAGGCCTCGTCTCAACTGAAGACGTGCTCAGCCGTTTTCCTCCCACACTGAAGCAACAGTGTCCAGGTCCCTATCGAGCGGATACAGGGATCAGTGGCTTGCCCCGAGGTACCCTAGGGCTGTCACACGTGTCAGTGTGCTGAGGTCGAGACTCGCGGTGTCTGTTGAGGCAGTGCAGGGCAATCAGGTTCATCTGGATTGGACGAGGCATTTGGGGGTCTTGGGAAAAGGTGGCCCAAACTGTGAGACATCTCCCTACTCTCCAGGTGCAAGCACCACCTCTTGATATGCGAGGGGTGAGCTGGAAACCCTTTCTCGATGGAGCAGGGAAAGGGCCCCTCATCTGGAGCTCAGCGTGGGAAAATAGAGCTCCTCTTGAGTTGCGGCAGGACCCTCAGGGTTCCTCTCGAGTAGGGACGGGTGTGGCAGGGAACTTCCTGGGTCACAGAAAGGGTGTGAAGGCGCATTTACAGGTCCAAGAGGAAACGGGTGGTTTCCCCTGGGGAGCCGCAGTGGACAAGGGCCTCACTCCACTTGCAAGGGAGAAGTTTCTGGTTTTCTCGAGTTGCGGCGGGGACCACAGCAATCCGCCCCTGTGGCCCCAGAATAGGCCAGTCTCTGAGCGAGAGTAGAGGAACATCTGGGGATTCCTCACCAGTGGCGTCAGATCCTCAGACTTCTTCTGGTGCTGAGGCTGGTGTCTGAGATTGTCTCGCCCATGTTGACATTTGTCTTGGGCTTACCCTGGAGCCCACACAGGGGAGTCAGGCCTCGTCTTGACAGGAGACCTGAGCGGCCGCTTTCCTCCCCAACTGCAGGAACAGTGTCCAGGTCCCTGTCTAGCAGATACACGGATCTATGGCTTGCGCTCGAGGTACCCCAGGGCTGTCACACATGGCAGGGTGCAGGAGTCCAGCCTCGGGGTTACAGTTGAGGCACTGCAGGGCAGTCAGGTTCATCTAGAGTGGACGAGCCTTTTGGGGGTGTTGGAGTATGGTGGCGCAATCTGTGAGACTCCTCCCGACTCTCGAGGTGTGAGCACCTCCTCTTGGGATGCAAGGGGAACACTGCGAATTCATTCCCGACAGAGCAGGGAAAAGGCCCCTCACCTGGAGCACAGCAGGCGAAAACGGGGCTGCTCTTGAATCTTAGTAGGACCCTCGAGGTTCCTCTCGAGTGGGGAAGGGTGGGGCGGGGAATTTCTTGAGTCACAGCAAGGGTGTGAAGGAGCCTTTCAAAATCCACGAGGGACTGGGTGAATTCCCCTGAGATGCCACTGCGGACAAGGGCCACACCACGTCTGCAGTGGAAAAGCTTCTGTTTTTTTCGAGTTTTGGTGGGGTCCTCTCGAGTGACGAAGGGGACCTCAGGGACCCGCCCCTGTATCCTCAGGAGAGGCCATTCTCAGTGGGAGTTGTGAGGCGCCTCTAGGGATGCCTCCACAGTCATTGCTGGGTGTTCAGTCCTAGTCTGGTGCTGGGGTCGGAGCCTCACTCATGAGATTTCCTCACTCATGCTTTCATATGTCCTGAGGATACTCTGGAGCCCCCATAGGAAAGTCAGGCCTCATCTCGCCTGGAGACTTGCACGGCCTCTTTCTTCCCCAACTGCAGCAGCAGTGACTGGCTCCCCGTAAAGGGGACACAGCGATCTGTGGCTTGCCATCGAGGTACCCCAGGGCTGTCTCACACGCCAGTGTGTTGGGAGTCGAGCTCGGGGTAACGGTCGAAAGAGTGCAGGGCAGTCAGGTTCATCTGGAAAGGACGAGGAATTTGGGGAGCTTGGGGAGTGGTGGTCAGACACCTGAGATTCCTCCCAACTCTCCTGATGCGAGGCCACCCCTTGGGATGTAGGGGAACACTGNGAGCCGCAGTGGACAAGGGCCTCACTCCACTTGCAAGGGAGAAGTTTCTGGTTTTCTCGAGTTGCGGCGGGGACCACAGCAATCCGCCCCTGTGGCCCCAGAATAGGCCAGTCTCTGAGCGAGAGTAGAGGAACATCTGGGGATTCCTCACCAGTGGCGTCAGATCCTCAGACTTCTTCTGGTGCTGAGGCTGGTGTCTGAGATTGTCTCGCCCATGTTGACATTTGTCTTGGGCTTACCCTGGAGCCCACACAGGGGAGTCAGGCCTCGTCTTGACAGGAGACCTGAGCGGCCGCTTTCCTCCCCAACTGCAGGAACAGTGTCCAGGTCCCTGTCTAGCAGATACACGGATCTATGGCTTGCGCTCGAGGTACCCCAGGGCTGTCACACATGGCAGGGTGCAGGAGTCCAGCCTAGGGGTTACAGTTGAGGCACTGCAGGGCAGTCAGGTTCATCTAGAGTGGACGAGCCTTTTGGGGGTGTTGGAGTATGGTGGCGCAATCTGTGAGACTCCTCCCGACTCTCGAGGTGTGAGCACCTCCTCTTGGGATGCAAGGGGAACACTGCGAATTCATTCCCGACAGAGCAGGGAAAAGGCCCCTCACCTGGAGCACAGCAGGCGAAAACGGGGCTGCTCTTGAATCTTAGTAGGACCCTTGAGGTTCCTCTCGAGTGGGGAAGGGTGGGGCGGGGAATTTCTTGAGTCACAGCAAGGGTGTGAAGGAGCCTTTCAAAATCCACGAGGGACTGGGTGAATTCCCCTGAGATGCCACTGCGGACAAGGGCCACACCACGTCTGCAGTGGAAAAGCTTCTGTTTTTTTCGAGTTTTGGTGGGGTCCTCTCGAGTGACGAAGGGGACCTCAGGGACCCGCCCCTGTATCCTCAGGAGAGGCCATTCTCAGTGGGAGTTGTGAGGCGCCTCTAGGGATGCCTCCACAGTCATTGCTGGGTGTTCAGTCCTAGTCTGGTGCTGGGGTCGGAGCCTCACTCATGAGATTTCCTCACTCATGCTTTCATATGTCCTGAGGATACTCTGGAGCCCCCATAGGAAAGTCAGGCCTCATCTCGCCTGGAGACTTGCACGGCCTCTTTCTTCCCCAACTGCAGCAGCAGTGACTGGCTCCCCGTAAAGGGGACACAGCGATCTGTGTCTTGCCATCGAGGTACCCCAGGGCTGTCTCACACGCCAGTGTGTTGGGAGTCGAGCTCGGGGTAACGGTCAAAAGAGTGCAGGGCAGTCAGGTTCATCTGGAAAGGACGAGGAATTTGGGGAGCTTGGGGAGTGGTGGTCAGACACCTGAGATTCCTCCCAACTCTCCTGATGCGAGGCCACCCCTTGGGATGTAGGGGAACACTGGGAAACCTTTCTGACGAATCAGGGAAGGCCCCTCATTTGGAGCTCAGCGGGGGATAATGGGGTTCCTCTTGAGTCGTGACTGGACCATTGGGGTTCCTCTGGAGTGGGGACGGTTGGGGTGGGGATCTTCCTAGGTCAAAATAAGGGTATGAAGGAGCCTTTCGAGGTCCAAGAGGGAAGGGTTGATTTTACCTGAGATGCCCAGTGGGCAAGGGACAAGGGACTCACCCTCCCCGCAGGGGAGTAGCTTCCGATATTTCTCGAGTTGCAGCAGGGTCCTCTCAAGTTATGACGGGTACCCCAGGGACCTGCTGCTGTATCCTCAAGAGAGGCCATTCTCAGTTCGAGTTGCGAGACGCCTCTGGAGATTCCTCACCAGACGTCGCCAGGTTTTCAGTCCTCGTCTGATGCTGAGGCCAGAGCCTGTGCTTGCCTCGCCCATGCTGACATAGGTCTTGGGGTACCCCTGGAGCCCCCAAAGTGGAGACAGGCCTCTTCTCGACTGGAGACTTGCTCAGCCGCTTTCCTCCCACACTGAAGCAACAGTGTCCGGGTCCCTACTGAGCGGATACAGGGATCAGTGGCTTGCCCTCGAGTTACCCCAGGCCTGTCACACATGCCAGTGTGCTGATGTCGAGCCTCGGGATTACAGTCGAGGCAGTGCAGGGCAGTCAGGTTCATCTGGAGTGGACGAGGCATTTGGGAGACTTGGGGAAAGGTGCCCAAACTGTGAGACTCCTCCCTACTCTCCAGGTGTGAGCACCTCCTCCTGATATGCGAGGGATGAGCCTGGAACCCTTCCCAATGAAGCAGCAAAAGGGCCCGTCATCTGGAGCTGAGCATGGGAAAATAGAGCTCCTTTTTAGTCAAGGCGGGACCCTGGGGGTTCCTCTCCAGTGAGGATGGGTGGGGCAGGGAACTTCCTGAGACACAGAAAGGGTGTGAAGGAGCATTTTTAGGTCCAAGAGGAAACGGGTGATTTCCACCGGGACACCACAGTGGACAAGGGCCTCACTCCACCTGCAAAAGAGAAGCCTCTGGTGTTTCTCAAGTTGCGGCGGGTCCACTCGAGTTACGACGAGGACCCCAGCAATCCGCCCCTCTGGCCTCAGGAGAGGCCAGTCTCCATGCGAGTTGCCATTGGGTATTCCTCCCCAGTCGTCGCCCGGTCCCCAGGCCTCCTCTAATACTGAGGCCGCAGCCTGAGCTTGCCTCGCCCATGCTGTCCTAGGTCTTGGCTTTGCCCTGGAGCTTCCATGGGGGGCCAGGCCTTTTCGCACCTGGAGACGTGCACGGAGGCTTTCATCCCCATCTGCATCAGAAGTGTCCAGTACCCATTTGAGCCGACAAAGGGATGTGTGGCTTGCCCTCGAGGTACCCCTGGGCTGTCACACGTACCAGTGTGCTGATGTCGAGCCTCAGGTTGACAGTCGAGGCAGTGCAGGGCAGCCAGGTTCATCTGGAGTGGACGAGGCATTTGGGGGTCTTGAGGAACAGTGGGCCAAACTGTGAGACTCCTCCCGACTATCCAGGTGTGAGCTCCTCTTCTTGGGATGCGAGGGGAACACCCCAAAATCTTTCCTGACAGAGCAGGGAAACGGCCCCTCATCTGAAGCTCAGCACGGGAAAACGGGGCTCCTCTTGAGTCTTGTGGGACCCTCAGGGTTCATCTCGAGTGGGGAGGTGTGGGGCGGGTACTTCTTAGCACACTACAAGGGTGTGAAGGAGTCTTTCGAGGTCCAAGAGGGACGGAGTGAATTCCCCTGGGACTCCACAGTGGGCAAGGGCCACACCACGCCTGCAGGGGAGAAGCTTCCAGTTTTTCTCGAGTTGCAGCGGGGTCCTCTCGAGTTACGATGGGGACCATAAGGACCCACCCCTGTATCCTCAGGAGAGGCCGGTCTCAGTGTGAGTTGCGAGGCACCTCTGGGGATTCCTCCCCAGTCGTCACCGGGTCTTCAGGCCTCGTCTAGTGCTGAGGTCGAAGCCTGAGATTTCCTCGCTTATGCTTTCATAGGTCTTGAGGTTACTCTGGAGCCCCCACAGGGGAGTCAGGCCTCTTCTCGCCTGGAGACTTGCACGGCCTCTTTCCAACTGCAGCGGCAGTGTCCGGCTCCCCATCAAGCGAGCACAGGGATCTGTTGCTTGCCATCGAGGTATCCCAGGGCTGCCTCACGTGCCAGTGTGTCTGGAGTCGAGCCTCGGGGTTACAGTCGAGGCAGTGCAGAACACTCAGTTTTATCTGAAGTGGACGAGGCATTTGGGGGTCTTGCAGAATGGTGGCGCAACTTGTGAAACTCCTCCCAACACTCCAGGTGTGAGCACCTCCTCTTGGGATGCCAGGGTGTTGGCAGTCGAGACAGTGCAGGGCAGTGAGGTTCATCTAGAATGGACAAGACATTTGGGGTCTTGGGCATTTGTTGTTGGACATCTGAGGCTCCTCCTGACTCTCCTGATTTGAGACCACCTCTTGGGATGGGAGGGGAACACCACAAAACCTTTCCCGATGGAGCAGTGATAGGGCCCCTCATCTGGAGCTGAGCATGGGAAAATGAAGCTGCACTTGAGTCGTGGCAGGACCCTCGGTGTTCCTCTTGAGTGGGGACAGGTCGGGTGGGGAACTTCTTGCGTCACAGCAAGGGTGTTAAGGTGCATTTCGAGGTCTAAGAGGGAACCGGTGTTTTCCTCCGGGGTGACGCAGCAGAAGAGGGCTTCACTCCGCCTGCAAGGGAGAAGCTTATGGCTTTTCTGGAGTGTGGCGGGGTCTTCTCGAGTTACAACGGGGACCACAGGGATCCGCCCTTGTGGCCCAAGTATAGGCCAGTCTCCCTGGGAGGGGCGGGGCACATCTGGGGATTCTTCCCCAGTGGTGCCAAGTCCTCAGTCCCCTTCTGGTGCTGAGGCTGCATCCTGAGATTGCTTCGCCCGTGTTGACATTAGTCTTGGGCTTCCCTTGGAGTCCTTACAGGAGATCAGTCCTCGTCTTGATTGGAGACGTGCAAGGCCACTTTCCTCCTCAACTGCCGTAACAGTGTCCAGGTCCCTGTCGAGCGGATACAGGGAACTATGGCTTGCGCTCGAAGTACCCCAGGGCTGTCACATGTGCTAGTGTGCCGGAGTCGACCATCGGGGTTACAGTCGAGGCAGTGCAGGGCAGTCAGGTTCATCTGAAGTGGCCGAGGCATTTGGGGGTCTTGGGGAATGTTGGCGCAATTTGTGAGACTCTTCCCAACTCTCCAGGTGTAAGCACCTCCTCTTGGGATGCGAGGGGAACACCATGACACCTTTCCTAATGGAGCAGGGAAAGGGCCCCTCATCTGGAGCTCAGCAGGGGAAAATGGGGCTCCTCTTGATTCTTGGTGGGACCCTTGGGGTTCCCCTCGAGTGGAGACGTGTGTGCCTGGGAACTTCTAGGTTCTCAGCAAGTGTGTGAAGGAGCTTTTCCAGGTCCAAGAGGGAAGGGCTGAATTCCCCGTGACGCCGCCACAGTTGAATTCACCTCACACCGCCTGCAGGGGAGAAGCTTCTGTTTTTACTTGAGTTGCCCCGGGATCATCTCGAGTTGTAACTGGTACCCCAGGGACTCGCCTCTGTGCCTTGTTGGGAGGCAAGTCTCTGTGCATGTTGTGAGGCTCCTCTGAGGATTCCTCCACAGTCATCACCGGATTCTCAGTCCTCGTCTAGTGCTGAGGCAGGAGCATGAAATTCCTCGCCGTGCTGACGTAGGTGTTGGGGTACCCCTGGAGCCCCCTCAGGGGAGTCAGGCCTTGTCTCGCCCATAGACGTGCAGGGCCGCTTTTCTCCAGGGTGAAGCAGCCTTGTCCAGCTCTCTTTCGAGCAGAAAAAGGGATCTGTGGCTTGCACTGTAGGTACCCCAGGGCTATCACACCTTCCAGGGTGTCTGCAGTCGAGACTCGGGGAAGAAGTCGAGGCAGTGCAGGGCAATCAGGTTCATGTGGAGTGGACGAGGCATTTGAGGTTCTTGGGGAAAGGTGACCAGAGATCTGAGGCTCCTGTGGACTTTTTTGGTGTGAGGGCGNTCAGTCCTCGTCTTGATTGGAGACGTGCAAGGCCACTTTCCTCCTCAACTGCCGTAACAGTGTCCAGGTCCCTGTCGAGCGGATACAGGGAACTATGGCTTGCGCTCGAAGTACCCCAGGGCTGTCACATGTGCTAGTGTGCCGGAGTCGACCATCGGGGTTACAGTCGAGGCAGTGCAGGGCAGTCAGGTTCATCTGAAGTGGCCGAGGCATTTGGGGGTCTTGGGGAATGTTGGCGCAATTTGTGAGACTCTTCCCAACTCTCCAGGTGTAAGCACCTCCTCTTGGGATGCGAGGGGAACACCATGACACCTTTCCTAATGGAGCAGGGAAAGGGCCCCTCATCTGGAGCTCAGCAGGGGAAAATGGGGCTCCTCTTGATTCTTGGTGGGACCCTTGGGGTTCCCCTCGAGTGGAGACGTGTGTGCCTGGGAACTTCTAGGTTCTCAGCAAGTGTGTGAAGGAGCTTTTCCAGGTCCAAGAGGGAAGGGCTGAATTCCCCGTGACGCCGCCACAGTTGAATTCACCTCACACCGCCTGCAGGGGAGAAGCTTCTGTTTTTACTTGAGTTGCCCCGGGATCATCTCGAGTTGTAACTGGTACCCCAGGGACTCGCCTCTGTGCCTTGTTGGGAGGCAAGTCTCTGTGCATGTTGTGAGGCTCCTCTGAGGATTCCTCCACAGTCATCACCGGATTCTCAGTCCTCGTCTAGTGCTGAGGCAGGAGCATGAAATTCCTCGCCGTGCTGACGTAGGTGTTGGGGTACCCCTGGAGCCCCCTCAGGGGAGTCAGGCCTTGTCTCGCCCATAGACGTGCAGGGCCGCTTTTCTCCAGGGTGAAGCAGCCTTGTCCAGCTCTCTTTCGAGCAGAAAAAGGGATCTGTGGCTTGCACTGTAGGTACCCCAGGGCTATCACACCTTCCAGGGTGTCTGCAGTCGAGACTCGGGGAAGAAGTCGAGGCAGTGCAGGGCAATCAGGTTCATGTGGAGTGGACGAGGCATTTGAGGTTCTTGGGGAAAGGTGACCAGAGATCTGAGGCTCCTGTGGACTTTTTTGGTGTGAGGGCGTCCTCTTGGGATGCGAGGGGAGAGCCAGGAACCCTTTCCCGATGGAGCAGGGAAAGGGCCCCTCATCTGGAGCTGAGCAGGGGAAACTGGAACTCCTCTTGAGTCGCAGTGGGACCCTCGGCGGTCCTTTCAATTGGGGACGGTGGAACGGGAACTTCTTGTATCACAGCAAGGGTATGAAGGAGACTCTCGAGGTCTAAGAGGGAAGGGGTGATTTCCCCCGTGATGCGACAGCAGACAAGGAACTCACCCTCCCTGCAGGGGAGAAGCTTCTGGTTTCTTTTGAGATGTGGCGGGGTCCTCTCGAGTTACGACGGAGACCCCAAGGACCCGCTGCTGTGGCCTCAGGAGAACCCAGACTCCGTGCGATTTGATATGCACCTCTGGGGATTCCACCCCAGACGTTACCGGGTCCTCAGTCCTCATCTGGTGTTGAGGCCAAAGGCTGTGCTTGCCTCGCCCATACTGACATAGGTCTTGGGCTCCACTGGAGCCCCCACAGGGGAGTCAGGCCTCATCTCGCTTGTAGATGTGCACAGCTGCGTTCCTCTCCAACTGAAGCAACACTGTCCAGGTCCCTGTCGAGCTGATACAGGGATCAGTGGCTTGCCCCCGAGGTACACCAGGGCTACCACAAGGGCCAGTGTGCCGGAGTAGAGCCTCGAGGTGACAGTCGATGCAGTGCAGGGCAGTCAGGTTCATCTGGATTGGAGGAGGTATTTATGGGTCTTGCAGAATGGTGGCCCAAGCAGTGAGACTCCTCCCGACTCTCCAGGTGGGAGCACCTCCTGTTGACATGCGAGGGGAACACCGTGAAACCCTTCCCGATAGAGGAGGGAAAGGGCCCTTCATCTCGAGCTGCGCAGGGGAAATCGGGGCTCCTCTTGAAACTTGGCAGGACCCTCGGGGTTCTTCTCGAGTGGGGATGGGTGGGGCGGGGAACTTCTTGGGTCACAGCAAGGGTGTGAAGGGACCTTTCGTGGTCCAAGAGGTAAGGGGTGAAGTCCCTGTGATACTGCATCAGACAATGACGTCTCCCTGCCTGCAGCTAAGTGTCTGTTTTTTTTGGAGTTTGGGAGGGGTCCTCTCAAGTTATGACAGTGCCCCTGGGACCCACCCCTGTGGCCCCAGGAGAGGCCAGTCTCCGTGCGAGGGGCCAGGCACATCTGGGCATTCTTCCCCTGTGGCCCCAAGTCCTCAGTGCCATTCTGGTGCTGAGGTCAGAGCGTGAGCTTTCCTCATCCTTGCCTACCTAGGTCTTGGGGTTTCCCTGGAGACCCCTCGGGGGAGTCAGACGACATCTCGCACATAGACATGCAGGGCCACTTACTCCAGGATGAAGCAGCCCTGTCCGACAATCTGTCGAACAGACAAAGGGATCTGTGGCTTGCCCTCGAGGTACCCCAGTGCAATCACACTTGCCAGTGTGTCGGCAGTGGAGTCTCGGGGAGGCAGTCGAGGCATTGCAGGGCAGTCAGGTTCATTTGGAGTGGATGAGGCATTTGGGGTTCTTTAGAAAAGGTGACCACACACCTGAGGCTCCTCTGGACTCGCCTGGTGTGAAGGCCTCCTCTTGGGATGCTAGGGGAGAGCCGAGAACCCTTTCCCGATTGGAGGAGGGAAAGGCCCATCATCTGGAGCTGAGCATGTAAAAATGGAGCTCCTCTTGAGTCGCGGCGGAACCCTCGGCGGTCCTCTCGTTTTGGGATGTCTCGAGTTTGGCTGGAAAATTCTTGGATCAAGGGCAATGGTGTGAAGGAGCATTTCGAGGTCCAAGAGGGAACGGGTGATTTCCCCCCGGGACACTGCAGTGGACAAGATCCTCACTCAGCCTGAAAGGGAGAAGCTTTTGGTTTTTCGTGAGTTGAGGCGGGGTCCTCTCGATGTATGACCGGGACCCCAGGGACCCACCTCTGTGGCCTCAGGAGAGGCCAGTCTCCTTACGAGTTGCCACAGGGTATTCCTCCCCAGTCGTCGCCAGGTCCCCAGGCCTCATCTGGTGCTGACGCCACAGCCTGAGCTTACCTCACCCATGCCGACCTAGTTCTTGGGGTTCCCCTGGAGTTCCCACAGGGGAGTCAGGCCTCGTCTCACCTGGAGAAGTACACGGCTGTTTTCCTCCCCATTTGCAGCAGAAGTGTTCAGCACCCCTTCAAGCAGACAGGGATACATCACCGTGGATAAGGGCCATACCACGCCTGAAGGGGAGAAGCTTCCAGTTTTTTCGAGTTGCGGCAGGGTCCTCTCGAGTTACGACGGGAACCCCAGGGACCCGCCCGTGTATTGTCAAGAGAAGCCATTCTCAGTGAGAGTTGCGAGGCGTCTATGGGAATTTCTCCCCAGTCGTCGCCGGGTCCTCAGTCCTCATCTGGTGCTGAGGTCGGAGCCTGAGATTTCCTTGCTCATGGTTTCATAGGCCTTGAGGTTACTCTGGAGCCCCCACAGGGGAGTCAGGCCTCGTCTCTCCTGGAGACGTGCACAGCCGCTTTCCTCCCCAACAGCAGCAACAGTGTCCGGGTACCTGTCTAGCGGATACAGGGATCTGTGACTTTCTCTCAAGGTACCCCAAGGCTATCACACATGCCAGTGTGCCGGAGTCAAGCCTCCGCATGACAGTTGAAGCAGTGAAGGGCAGTCAGGTTCATCTAGAGTGGAAGAGGCATTTTTGGGTCTTGGGGAATGGTGGCCTAAACTGTGAAACTCCTCTCGAATCTCCAGGTGCGAGCACCTCCTCTTGACATGCAAGGGGAACACGGCAAAACCTTTCCCGACGGAGCAGGGAAAGGGCTCCTCATCTGGAGCTCAGCAGCGGAAATCGGGGCTCCTCTTGAGTCTTGGTGGAACACTCGGGGTTCCACTCGAGTGGGGATGGGNGTCGTCGCCAGGTCCCCAGGCCTCATCTGGTGCTGACGCCACAGCCTGAGCTTACCTCACCCATGCCGACCTAGTTCTTGGGGTTCCCCTGGAGTTCCCACAGGGGAGTCAGGCCTCGTCTCACCTGGAGAAGTACACGGCTGTTTTCCTCCCCATTTGCAGCAGAAGTGTTCAGCACCCCTTCAAGCAGACAGGGATACATCACCGTGGATAAGGGCCATACCACGCCTGAAGGGGAGAAGCTTCCAGTTTTTTCGAGTTGCGGCAGGGTCCTCTCGAGTTACGACGGGAACCCCAGGGACCCGCCCGTGTATTGTCAAGAGAAGCCATTCTCAGTGAGAGTTGCGAGGCGTCTATGGGAATTTCTCCCCAGTCGTCGCCGGGTCCTCAGTCCTCATCTGGTGCTGAGGTCGGAGCCTGAGATTTCCTTGCTCATGGTTTCATAGGCCTTGAGGTTACTCTGGAGCCCCCACAGGGGAGTCAGGCCTCGTCTCTCCTGGAGACGTGCACAGCCGCTTTCCTCCCCAACAGCAGCAACAGTGTCCGGGTACCTGTCTAGCGGATACAGGGATCTGTGACTTTCTCTCAAGGTACCCCAAGGCTATCACACATGCCAGTGTGCCGGAGTCAAGCCTCCGCATGACAGTTGAAGCAGTGAAGGGCAGTCAGGTTCATCTAGAGTGGAAGAGGCATTTTTGGGTCTTGGGGAATGGTGGCCTAAACTGTGAAACTCCTCCCGAATCTCCAGGTGCGAGCACCTCCTCTTGACATGCAAGGGGAACACGGCAAAACCTTTCCCGACGGAGCAGGGAAAGGGCTCCTCATCTGGAGCTCAGCAGCGGAAATCGGGGCTCCTCTTGAGTCTTGGTGGAACACTCGGGGTTCCACTCGAGTGGGGATGGGTGGGGCGAGGAACTTCTTGAGTCACAGCAAGGGTGTGAAGGAGCCTTTCCAGGTCTAGGAGGAAAGGGGTGATTTCCCCCGAGATGGCCCCGTGGACAAGAGCCTCACTCCACCTGCAGGGGAGAAGTTTCTGGTTTTTCTCGAGTGCTGCTAGGGTCTTCTCGAGTTATGGTGGGACCCCAGAAACCCGCCCTTGTGGCCAGAGGAGAGGACAGTCTCCAAGCAATTTCCGAGACACTTCTGGGGATTCATCCCCAGTCATCGCTGGGTCCTCAGTCCTGGTCTGGTGCTGAAGCTGGAGCCTGAGCTTGCTTTGCCCATGCTGACATAGGTCTTGGGTTTCTGCTGGCGCTCCCACACGGGAGTAAGTCCTTGTATCGCCTGGAGACGTGCACGCCCGCTTTCCTCCCCAACTGCAGCAACAGTGTCCTGGTCCCTGTCTAGCGGATACAGGGATCTGTGACTTTCTCTCGAGGTACCCCAGAGTTGTCACACATGCCAGTGTGCCAGAATCGATCCTCAGGTTGACAGTCGAGGCAGTGCAGGGCAGTCAGGTTCATCTGAAGTGGACGAGGCAATTAGGGGTCTTGGGGAATGGTGGCCCAATCTGTGAAACTCCTCCCGACTCTCCAGATGTGAGCACAACCTCTTGGGATGGGAAGGGAACACCACGAAGCCTTTCCCGATGGAGCAGGGAAAGGGCCCCTCATCTGGAGCTCAGCCAGGGAAAACGGGGCTCCTCTTGAGTCTTGTTGGGACCATGGGGGTTTTTCTCGAGTCGGGACGTGTGGACCTGTGAACTTCTTGGGTCACAGCAAGGTTGTGAAGGAGCCTTTCGTGATCCAGGAGGGACAGGCTGAATTTCCCCGAGATGCTGCGGCCAAAAAGGGCCTCACACAGCCTACAGGGGAGAAGGTTCTCTTTTTTCTTGAGTTTCCCCTAGGTCGTCTCTGTTTATAACTGGGGCCCCAGGGACTCGCCTCTGTGCCTTGAGGAGAGGCCAGTCTCTGAGCCTGTTGAGAGGATCCCCTGGGGATTCCTCCACAGTAGTTGATGTGTCCTCAGTCCTCATCTAGTGCTGAGGCCAGAGCCTGAGCTTTCCTCATTGTGCTGATGTAGGTCTTGGGGTTCCCCTGGAGCCCCCTCAGGGGAGTCAGGCCTCATTTCACCAATAGACGTGCAGGGCCGCTTTACTTCAGGGTGCATCTGCCCTCCCCTGCTCTCCATCGAGCAGACAAAGGGATTTGTGGCTTTCCCTGGAGGTACCCCAGGACTATCACACGTGCCAGGGTGTTGGCAGTCGGCCCTCAGGGAGGCAGTCCAGGCAGTGCAGGGCAGTCAGGTTCATCTGGAGTGGGCGAGGCATTTGGGCTTCTTGGGGAAAGGTGAACAGGGGCTTGAGGCTACTCTGGACGCGCCTGGTGTGAGGGCCTCCTCTTAGGATGCGGGGGGAGAGCCGGGAACCCTTTCCTGATGGAGCAGGGAAAGGGTCCCTCATCTGGAGCTGAGCGGGGTTAAATGGAGCTCCTCTTGAGTCGTGGCAGGACCCATGGCGGTCCTCTCAAGTGGGACAGATGGGGCGGGGAGCATCTTGGGTCACAGCAAGGGTGTGAAGGAGCATTTTGAGGTCCAAGAGGGAACAGGTGATTTCCACCGGGACGCCGTAGTGGACAAGTGCCTCACTCTGCCTGAAAGGGAGAAGCTTCCTGTTTTTCTCGAGATGTGGCGGGGTCCTCTCGAGTCACGACGGGGACCCCAGGGGCACGCCCCTGTGGCCTCAGGAGAGGCCAGTCTCTTTGCCTGTTGCCACTGGGTATTCCTCCCAAGTCGTCGCCAGTTCCCCAGGCCTCCTCTGGTGCTGAGGCTACAGCCTGAGCTTGCCTCGCCCATGATGACATAGGTCTTGGGATTCTGCTGGAGCCCCCACAGGGCAGTCTGGCCTCATCTCGCCTGGAGACGTGCACAGCCACTTTCCTCCCCAACTGCAGCAACAGTGTCCGGATCCCTGTCGAGCGGATACAGGAATCTGTGGCTTACTTTCGATGTATCCCAGGGGTGTCACACGTGCCAGTGTGTCGGAGTCGAGCCTCGGGTTGACAGTCGACGCAGTGCAGGGCAATCAGGTTCATCTGAAGTGTTCGAGGCATTTGGGGGTCTTGGGGAATCGTGGCCCAATCTGTGAGACTCCTCCCGACTCTCCAGGTGTGAGCACCTCCTCTTGGCATGCGAGGGGAACACCGCAAAACCTTTCCCTTTGGAGCAGGGAAACGGCCCGTCATCTGGAGCTCAGCAGGGGAAATCAGGGCTCCTCTTGAGTCTTTGCGGGACTTTCAGGGTTCCTCTCGAGTGGGGACGGATGGGGCAGGGAACTTCTCTGTTCACAACAAAGCTGTGAATGAGCCTTTCGAGGTCTAGGAGGGAAGGGGTCATTTACCCCGAGTGCCCCCCTGGACAAGGGCCTCACTCCACCTTCATGGGAGAAGTTTCTGGTTTTTCTCAAGTGATGGTGGGGTCCTCTCGAGTTACGACAGGACCCCAGAAACCCGCCCTTGTGACCACAGGAGAGGACAGTCTTTGAGCGATTTGCGAGGTGCCTCTGGGTATTCATCCTCAGTCGTCGCCGGGTCCACAGTCCTGGTCTGCTGCTGAAGCTGGAGCCTGAGATTGCCTCACTCATGCCGACATAAGTCTTGGGTTTGCGCTGGAACCCCCACAGGTGAGTCAGGCCTCATCTGCCTGGAGACGTGCACGGCCGCTTTCCTCCCCAACTGCAGCAACACTGTCCGGGTCCATGTCGAGTGGATACAGGGATCTGTGGCTTGCCCTTGAGGTATCCCAGGGCTGTCACACGTGCCAGTGTATCGGAGTAGAGGCAGTGCAGGGCAGTCAGGTTCATCTGAAGTGTACGAGGCATTTGGGGGTCTTGGGGAATGGTGGCCAAGTCTGTGAGACTCCTCCCAACTCTCCAGGTGTGAGCACTTCCTCTTCAGATGCGAGGGGAACACTGTGAAACCTTTTCCGACAGAGCAGGGAAAGGGCCCTCATCTGGAGCTCAGCAGGTGAAAATGGGGCTCCTCTTGAGTCGCGGTGGGACCCTCGGTGTTCCTTTCGAGTGGGGACGGTTGGGACGGGGAACTTCCTAGGTCAGAGCAACGGTGTGAAGGAGCCTTTCAAGGTGCAAGAGGGAAGGGGTGATATCCCCCGAGATGCTGCAGTGGACAAGGGACTCACGCTCCTTGCAGGGGAGAAGTATCTGGTTTTTCTCGAGTTGCGGTGGGGTCCTCTTGAGTTACGACCAGGACCCCAGGGACCCGACCCTGTGGCCTAAGGAGAGGCCAGTCTCCATGTGAATTGCGAGGCACCTGTGGGGATTCCTTCCGAGATGTCGCCAGGTCCTGAGTCCTCGTCTGTTGCTGAGGCCGGAGCCTGTGCTTTCCTCGCCCATGCTGACATAGATCTTGGGATTCCCCTGGAGCACCCATAAGGGAGTCAGGCCTCGTCTCACCTGGTGACCGGCACAGCCGCTTTTCATACACAGCTGAAGCAACAGTGTCCGGGTCCCTGTCGAGCGGATACAGGGAAGACTGGCTTGACATCGAGGTTCCCAGGGCTATCTAACCTGCCAGTGTGCCAGAGTCGAGCCTCGGGGTGACAGTCAAGGCAGTGCAGAGCAGTCATATTTATCTGGAGTGGGCTAGGCATTTGGGGGTTTGGCAGAAATGTGACCCGATGCCTGAGGCTTTTCTGGACTCGCCTGGTGTGAGTGACACGTCTTGCGATGTGAGGGGGTTGCCAGGAACCCTTTCCCAATTGAGTAGGGAAACGGCTCCTCATGTGGAGCTGAGCTTGGGAAAATTGAGCTCCTCTCCTGTCGCAGCAGGACTCTCGGTGGTCTTTTCGAGTGGCGACGTGTGGGGAGGGGAACTTCTTGGGTCACAACAAGGGTGTGAAAGTGCATTTCGAGGTCCAAGAGGGAACGGGTGATTTCTCCAGTGCCACCGTAGCAGACAAGGGCCTTACTCTGCCTCCAAGTGTGAAGCTTCTGGTTTTTCTCGAGTTGTGGCGGGGTCCTCTCGAGTTACAACGGGGACCACAGGGATCCACCACTGTGTTCACAGGGTAGGCCAGTCTCCGTGCGAGTTCCGAGGCACATTTGAGGATTCCTCTCCAGTGGTGCCAAGTCCTCAGTCCCCTTCTGGTGCTGAGGCTGCAGCCTGAGATTGCCTCAACCGTGCTGATATTTGTATTGGGCTTCCCCTGGAGCCTACAGAGGGGAGTCAGGCCTCGTCTTGACCCGAGACGTGGATGGCCGCTTTCCTTCCCAACTGCAGTAAGTGTGTGGGCCCCTGTTGACTGGGTACAGCAATCTATGGCTTGTGCTTGAGGTACCCTAGGGCTCTCACACGTGCCAGTGTGCCAGAGTCAAGCCTCGGGGTTACAGGCGAGGCAGTGCAGGGCAGTCAGGTTCATCTGAAGAGGAAGAGGGATTTGGTGGTCTTGGGGAATGGTGGCCCAACTTGTGAGATTCCTCCCGACTTTCCAGGTGCCAGCACATCCTTCTGGGATGCGAGGGGAACACCGCCAAACCTTTCCCGACGGAGCAGAGAAAGGGCCCCTCATCTGGAGCTCAGCAGGGGAAAATGGGGCTCCTCTTGAGTCTTGGCGGGACCCTTGGGGTTCCTCTCTAGTGGGGACGTGTGGGGCGGGGATATTCTTTGGTAACAGCAAGGGTGTGAAAGAGCCTTTCGAGGTCCACGAGGGACGGGGTGAATTCCCCTGAGATGCCCTTGCGGACAAGGGCCACAACACGCCTGCAGGGGAGAAGCTTCCGGTTTTTCTCAAGTTGCAGCCAGGTCCTCTCAAGTTACGATCGGGAACCCAGGGATCCGCCCCTGAATCCTCAGGAGAGGCCATTCTCAGTTCTCTTTGCGATGCACCTCTAGGGATTCCTTCCCAGTCAACGCCCAGTCCTCAGTCATCTTCTGATTCTGAGATCGGAGCCTGAGATTTCCTCACTCATGCTCTCATAGGTCTTGAGGTTACACTCGAGCCCCCACAGGGAAGTCAGGCCTCGTCTCACCTGGAGACTTGCCCGGCCTCTTTCTTCCCCAACTGCAGCAGCAGTGATTGGCTCCCAGTCAAGCGGACACAGGGATCTGTGGCTTGCCATCTAGGTACGCCAGGGCTGTCTCACGTGCCAGTGTTGGGAGTCGAGCTTCGGGGTGACACTCGAGACAGTGCAAGGCTTTCATGATCATCTGGAGTGGACGAGGCATTTGGGGATTTTGGGGAGTGGTGGTCAGACACCTGAGGCTCCTCCCGACAATCCTAATGCAAGGCTACCTCTTGGGATGCGAGGGGAGTGCCGGAAAACCATTCGCGATGGAACAGGGAAAGGACCCCTCATCTGGAGCTCAGCAGGGCAAAACGGGGCCCCTCTTGTGTTGTAGCAGGACCCTCGGGGTTCCTCTCTAGTGTGGACGGTTCGGGCGGGGATCTTCCTAGGTCACAACAAGGTTATGAAGGAGACTTTCGAGGTCCAAGAGGGAAGGGGTGATATCCCCCGAGATGCTGCAGTGGACAAGGGACTCACCCTCCCTGCAGGGGCGAAGCTTCTGGGTTGTCTCAAGGTGTGGTGGGGTCCTCTCGAGTTATGACGTGGTCCCCAGGGACCACCACTGTGGCCTAAGGAGAGGCCAGTCTCCATGCAAGTTGCGAGGCACCTGTGGGATTCCTCCCGAGACGTCTCTGGGTCCTCAGTCCTCGTCTGGTGCTGAGGCAGGAGCCTGTGCTTGCCTCGCCCATGTTGACATAAGCCTTGGGGTTCCCATGAGCCCCTATAGTGGACTCAGGTCTCGTTTTGCCTGGGAACCTGCACAGCCGCTTTCCTACCCAACTGCAGCAACTTTGTCCACATTCCTGTCTAACAGATAGAGGGATCAGTGTCTTGACCTCGAGGTACCCCAGGGCTATCACCCGTGCCAGTGTGCTGGAGGCGAGCCTCGGGGTGACAGTCGAGGCAGTGCAGGACAGTCAGATTCATCTGGAGTGGACTAGGTATTTGGGGGACTTGGGGAAATGTAACCCGATGCCTGAGGCTTTTCTGGATTCACCTGGTGTGATTGCCTCCTCATGGGATGCGAGGGGAGAGCCGGGAACCCTTTCCCGATGGAGCATGGAAAGGGCCCCTCATCAGGAGCTGAGCATGAGAAAATGGAGCTCCTCTCTTGTCACAGCGGGACCCTCGGCGGTCCTCTTGAGTAGCCACGTGTGGGGCGGGGAACTTCTTGGGTCACAGCAAGGGTGTGAAAGAGTAATTCGAGGTCCAAGAGGGAACAGGTGATTTTCTCCGGGACGCCGCAGCAGACAAGGGCCTCACTCGGCCTGCAAGGGTGAAACTTCTCGTTTTTCTGGAGTTGCAGTGGGGTCCTCTCGAATTATGACAGGGACCACAGGGATCCACCCCTGTGGACCCAGGATAGGCCAGTCTCCGTGCGAGTGCCGAGGCACATCTGCGGATTCCTCCCCAGTTTCGCCAAGTCCTCAGTCCCCTTCTGGTGCTGAGACTGCAACCTGACATTGCCTTGCCCGTGCTGACACTTGTATTGGGCTTCCCCTGGAACCCACAGATTGGAGTCAGTCATCGTCTCGACTGGAGACGTGCTCGGCCGCTTTCCTCCCCAAGTGCAGCAACAGTGTCCGGGTCCCTGTTGAGCGTATACAGGGATCAGTGCCTTGACCTCGAGGTACCCCAGGGCTATCACACCAGCCAGTGTGCCGGAGTCGAGCCTCGGTGTGACAGTCGAGACAGTGCAGAGCAGTCAGTTTCATCTGGATTGGACTAGACATTTGGGGGTCTTGCGGAAATGTGACATGACGCCTGAGGCTTCTCTTGATTCGTCTGCTGTGTGTGCCTCCACTTGGGATGTGAGGGAAGAGCCGGGAACCCTTTCCCGATGGAGCAGGGATGGGGCCCGTCATCTGAAGCTCAGCATGGGAAAATGGAGCTCCTTTTGAGCCATGGCGGAACCCTCAGCGGTCCTCTCGACTGGGGATGTGTGGGGCGAGAAATTTCCTGGGTCACAGCAAGGGTGGGAAAGAGCATTTTGAGGTCCAAGAGGGAATGGGTGATTTCCAATGAGATGCTGCATCAGACAGGGGACTCACCCTCCCTGCAGGGAGAAGCTACTGGTTTTTCTCAGGTTGCGGGGTGGTCCTCTCAAGTTATGACATGGGCCCCATGGACCGGCTGCTGTGGCCTCAGGAGAGGCCAGTCTCCATGCTAGTTTCGAGGCACCTGTGTGGATTCCTCCTGAGACGTCGCCAGGTCCTCAGTCCTTGTCTGGTGCTGAGTCCTGAGCCTGTGCTTGCCTCGCCCATGCTGACATAGGTCTTTGTGTACCCCTGGAGCCCGCATAGGGGAGTCAGGCCTCATCTCGCCCTTAGACGAGCAGAGTCGCTTTACTCCAGGGTGCAGCAGCCGTGTCCGGCTCTCCGTCGAACGAACAAAGCGATCTGTGGCTTGCCCTGGAGGTACCTCCGTGCTATCACATTTGCCAGGGTGCCGGCAGTCGAGCCTCGGGGAGGCAGTCGAGGCAGTGCAGGTGAGTCAGCTTCGTCTGGAGTAGACGAAGCATTTGGGTTTTTGCGGAAAGGTCACCAGAGGCCTGAGGCTCCTCTGGACTCGCCTGGTATGAGGGGGCTTCCTCTTGGGATGCGAGGGGAGAGCTGGGATCTCCTTCCCGATGGAGCCGGGAAAGTGTCCCTCATCTGGATCTGAGCAAGGGAAAATGGATTTCCTCTTGAGTCACGGCGGGACCCTCGGGGTTCCTCTCACGTGGGGACGGGTGGGGCAGGGAACTTCTTGGGACACAGAAATGATGTGAAGGAGCATTTCGAGGGTCAAGATTGAACAGGTGATTTCCACTGGGATCTCACAGTGGACAAGGGCCTCACTCCGCCTGCAATCGAAAAGCTTCTGGTTTATCTCGAGTTGTGTCAGGGTCTTCTTGAGTTATGACGGGGACCCCAGGGACCCGCCCTTGTGGCCTCAGGAGAGCCCAGTCTCTGTGTGAGTTGCCACTGGGTATTCCTCCCCAGTCATCACCAGGTCCCCAGGCCTTGTCTGATTCTGAGGCCGCAGCCTGAGATTGCCCCACCCATACTGACCTAGGTCTTGGGGTTCCTCTGGAGCTCCCAAGGGAAGTCAGGCCTCATCTCGCCTGGAGATGTGCACGGCCGCTTTCCTCCCCATCTGCATCAGAAGTGTCCAGCACCCCTTCAATCGAACAGAGGGATCTGTGGCTTGNGGACAAGGGCCTCACTCGGCCTGCAAGGGTGAAACTTCTCGTTTTTCTGGAGTTGCAGTGGGGTCCTCTCGAATTATGACAGGGACCACAGGGATCCACCCCTGTGGACCCAGGATAGGCCAGTCTCCGTGCGAGTGCCGAGGCACATCTGCGGATTCCTCCCCAGTTTCGCCAAGTCCTCAGTCCCCTTCTGGTGCTGAGACTGCAACCTGACATTGCCTTGCCCGTGCTGACACTTGTATTGGGCTTCCCCTGGAACCCACAGATTGGAGTCAGTCATCGTCTCGACTGGAGACGTGCTCGGCCGCTTTCCTCCCCAAGTGCAGCAACAGTGTCCGGGTCCCTGTTGAGCGTATACAGGGATCAGTGCCTTGACCTCGAGGTACCCCAGGGCTATCACACCAGCCAGTGTGCCGGAGTCGAGCCTCGGTGTGACAGTCGAGACAGTGCAGAGCAGTCAGTTTCATCTGGATTGGACTAGACATTTGGGGGTCTTGCGGAAATGTGACATGACGCCTGAGGCTTCTCTTGATTCGTCTGCTGTGTGTGCCTCCACTTGGGATGTGAGGGAAGAGCCGGGAACCCTTTCCCGATGGAGCAGGGATGGGGCCCGTCATCTGAAGCTCAGCATGGGAAAATGGAGCTCCTTTTGAGCCATGGCGGAACCCTCAGCGGTCCTCTCGATTGGGGATGTGTGGGGCGAGAAATTTCCTGGGTCACAGCAAGGGTGGGAAAGAGCATTTTGAGGTCCAAGAGGGAATGGGTGATTTCCAATGAGATGCTGCATCAGACAGGGGACTCACCCTCCCTGCAGGGAGAAGCTACTGGTTTTTCTCAGGTTGCGGGGTGGTCCTCTCAAGTTATGACATGGGCCCCATGGACCGGCTGCTGTGGCCTCAGGAGAGGCCAGTCTCCATGCTAGTTTCGAGGCACCTGTGTGGATTCCTCCTGAGACGTCGCCAGGTCCTCAGTCCTTGTCTGGTGCTGAGTCCTGAGCCTGTGCTTGCCTCGCCCATGCTGACATAGGTCTTTGTGTACCCCTGGAGCCCGCATAGGGGAGTCAGGCCTCATCTCGCCCTTAGACGAGCAGAGTCGCTTTACTCCAGGGTGCAGCAGCCGTGTCCGGCTCTCCGTCGAACGAACAAAGCGATCTGTGGCTTGCCCTGGAGGTACCTCCGTGCTATCACATTTGCCAGGGTGCCGGCAGTCGAGCCTCGGGGAGGCAGTCGAGGCAGTGCAGGTGAGTCAGCTTCGTCTGGAGTAGACGAAGCATTTGGGTTTTTGCGGAAAGGTCACCAGAGGCCTGAGGCTCCTCTGGACTCGCCTGGTATGAGGGGGCTTCCTCTTGGGATGCGAGGGGAGAGCTGGGATCTCCTTCCCGATGGAGCCGGGAAAGTGTCCCTCATCTGGATCTGAGCAAGGGAAAATGGATTTCCTCTTGAGTCACGGCGGGACCCTCGGGGTTCCTCTCACGTGGGGACGGGTGGGGCAGGGAACTTCTTGGGACACAGAAATGATGTGAAGGAGCATTTCGAGGGTCAAGATTGAACAGGTGATTTCCACTGGGATCTCACAGTGGACAAGGGCCTCACTCCGCCTGCAATCGAAAAGCTTCTGGTTTATCTCGAGTTGTGTCAGGGTCTTCTTGAGTTATGACGGGGACCCCAGGGACCCGCCCTTGTGGCCTCAGGAGAGCCCAGTCTCTGTGTGAGTTGCCACTGGGTATTCCTCCCCAGTCATCACCAGGTCCCCAGGCCTTGTCTGATTCTGAGGCCGCAGCCTGAGATTGCCCCACCCATACTGACCTAGGTCTTGGGGTTCCTCTGGAGCTCCCAAGGGAAGTCAGGCCTCATCTCGCCTGGAGATGTGCACGGCCGCTTTCCTCCCCATCTGCATCAGAAGTGTCCAGCACCCCTTCAATCGAACAGAGGGATCTGTGGCTTGCCCTCGAGGTACCCCAGTGCTGTAAAACGTGCCAATGTGCCAGAGTCGAGTCTCGGGGTGACAGTCGAGGCAGTGCAGGGCAGTCAGGTTCATCTGGAGTGGACGAAGCATTTGGGGGTCTTGAGGAATGGTGGCCCAAACTGTGAGACTCCTGCCGACTCTCCAGGTGCAAGCAAGTCCTTTGACATGCGAGGGGAACACCGCCAAACCTTTCCTGACAGAGCAGGGAAAGGGCCCCTCTTCTGGAGCTCAGCAGAGGATAACGGGGCTGCTCTTGAATATTGGCGGGACCCTCGAGGTTCCTCTCGAGTGGGGACGTGTAGGGCGTGGAACTTCTTGGGTCACAGCAAAGGTGTGAATGTGCCTTTTGAGGTACAAGAGGGAAGGGGTGAATTCCCCCAAGAAGTCACATCAGACAAGGGCCTCTCCCCGCCTGCAGGGAAGTGTCTGGGTTTTTTCGAGTCATGGAGCGGTCCTCTCAAGTTATGACGGGGCCCCAGGGACCCAACCCTGTGGCCCCAGGAGAGGCCAGTCTCCGTATGAGGGGAGAGCCTCATCGGGCAATTCTTCCCCAGCGGGGCCAAGTCCTCAGTCCCGTTCTGGTGCTGAGGCCAGAGCCTGAGCTTTCCTCACACATGCCTACATAGGTCTTGGGGTTCCCCTGGAGCCCCTCAGGGGAGTAAGGCCACGTCTCTCCCATAGACGTGAAGGGCCGCTTTATTCCAGTGTGCAGGATCCATGTCCGGCTCTCCGTCGAACGGACAAAGGGATCTGTGGCTTGCCATGAAGGTACCCCAGGATGATCATACGTGCCAGAGTGCCGGCTTTGAGCCTCCGGGAGGCAGTCGAGGCAGTGTAGGTCAGTCAGGTTCATCTGGAGTGGAATAAGCATTTGGGGGTCTTGGGGAAAGGTGTCCAGACACCTGAGCCTCCTCGGGACTCGCCTTGTGTGAGGGCTTCCTCGGTATGCGAGGGGAGAGCTGGGAACCCTTTCCCGATGGAACACTGAAAGGGCCCGTCATCTGGAGCTGAGCATGGGAAAATGGAGCTCTTCTTGAGTCGTGACGGGACCCTCGGCGGTCCTCTCGAGTGGGGGCATGTGGGGCGGGGAAATTCTTGGGTCACAGCAAGGGTGTGAAGGAGCATTTTGAGGTCCAAGAGGGAACGGATGATTTCCCCCGGGAAGCCAGAATGGACAAGGGCCTCACTCCGCCTGAAAGGGAGGAGCTTCTGCTTTTTCTCGAGTTGGGGGGGGGTCCTCTCGAGTTACGAAGGGGACCCCAGGGACCCGCCCCTGTGGTCTCAGGAGACCCCAGACTCCCTGCGAGTTGCCACTGGGTATTCCTCCCCCGAGATTGCCAGTTCCCCAGGCCTCGTCTGGTGTTGAGGCCGTAGCCTGAACTTGCCTTGCCCATGCTGACCTAGGTTTTGGGGTTCCCCTGGAGCTCCCACAGGGGACTCAGGCCTCATCTCGCCTGGAGATGTGCACAGCCGCTTTCCTCCCCATCTGCAGCAGAAGTGTCCAGTACCCCTTCGAGCAGACTCAGGGGTCTGTGGCTTGCCGTCGAGGTACCCCAGGGCTGTAACACGTGCCAGCGTGTTTTAAGTCGAGTCCCGGGGTGACAGTCGAGGCGGTGCAGGGCAGTGAGGTTCAACAACAATGGACGAGGCATTTGGGGGTCTTGGGAATGATGGACCGACCCCTGAGGTTTGTCCTGTCTCTCCTCGTTCGAGCACCTCTTCTTGAGATGCCAGGGGAGAGCCGTGAACACTTTCCGACGGAGCAGTGAAGGGGCCCGTCATCTGAAGATCAGCAGGGGAAAACGGGGCTCCTCTTGAGTCTTGGTGGGACCCTCGGGGTTCCTCTCGAGTGGAGATGGGTGGGCCGGGGAACTTCTTTGGTCACAACAAGGGTGTGAAAGAGCCTTTTGAGGCCTAGGAGGGAAGGGTTGATTTCCACCGAGATGCAACCGTGGACAAGGGCCTCACTCCACCTGCAGGCGAGTAGTTTCTGGTTTTTCTCGGGTGCCAGTGGGGTCCACTTGAGATACGATGGTACCCCTAAACCTGCCCTTGTGGCCAAAGGAGAGGACAGTCTCCTAGCGATTTGCGAGGTGCCTCTGGATATTCATCCCCCGGCGTTGCCAGGTCCTCAGTCCTGGTCTGGTGCTGAAGCTGGAGCCTGAGCTTGCCTCGTTCATGTTAACATAGATCTTGGGTTTCCGCTGGAGCCCCCACAGGGGAATCAGCCTCGTCTTATCTGGAGACTGCACAGCCGCTCTCCTCCCCAACTGCAGCAAAGGTGTCTGGGTCCCTGTCGAGCGGATACAGAGATCTGTGGCTTGCCCTTGAGGTACCCCAGGGCTGTCACACATGCCAGTGTGCTGGAGTCGAGCCTAGGGGTGACAGTCGAGGAAGTGCAGGGAAGTCAAGTTCATCTGAAGTGGACGATGCATTTGAGGGTCTTGGGGAATGGTGGCCCAACCTGTGAGCCTCCTCCCGACTATCCAGGTGTGAGCACCTCCTCTTGGGTTGTGAGGGGAACACTGCCAAACATTTCCCAACGGAACAGAAAAGGGCCCCTCATCTGGAGCTCAGCAGGTGAAATCGGTGCTCCTCTTGAGACTTGGCAGGACCCTCAGGGTTCATCTCCAGTGGGGACGGGTGGGGCAGGAACTTCTTGGGTCACAGCAAGTGTGAGAAGGAGCATTTCAAGGTCCAAGAGGGAACGCGTGATTTCACCGGGATGCTGCAGTGGACAAGACCCTCACTCTGCCTGTAAGGGAGAAACTTCTGGTTTTTCTCGAGTTGCAGCAGGGTCCTCTCGAGTTACGACGGGAACCCCATGGACTCACCTCTGTAGCCTCAGGAGAGGCTAGTTTCCTGCGAGTTGCCACTGAGTTTTCCTCCCAAGTCGTCGCCGGGCCCACAGGCCTCGTCTGGTGCTGAGGCTGCAGCCTGAGCTTGCCTCACCCATGATGACCTAGGTCTTGCGGTTCCCCTGGAGCTCCCACAGGGGAGTCAGGCCTCGTCACGCCTAGGGACGTGCATGGCCGCTTTCTTCCCCATCTGAAGCAGAAGTGTCCAGCACCCCTTAGAGCGGACACAGGGATCTGTGGCTTGCCCTAGAGGTACCCGAGGGCTATCACATGTGCCAGTGTGTCGGGAGTCATTTCCGTGTGACTTTCGAGGCAGTGCAGGGCATTGAGGCTCATCAGGAATGGGCGAGACATTTGGGGTCTTGGGAATGATGAACCCACCCCTGAGGCTCGTCCTGTCTCTCCTCATTCGAGCACCTCTTCTTTGGATGCCAGGGAGAGCCATGAAAACTTTCCCTACAGATCAGGGAAAGGGCCTGTCATCTGGAGCTCAGCAGGGGAAACGGGGCTCCTCTTGAGTCTTGGCGGGACCCTCGGGGTTCCTCATCAGTGGGGATGGGTCAGACGGGGAAATTCTTTGGTCATAAAAAGGGTGTGAAGGAGATTTCGAGGTCTAAGAGGCATGGGGTGATTTCCCCGAGATGCCCCTGTGGACAAGGGCCTCACTCCACCTGCAGGGGAGAAGTTTCTGAGTTTTCTCGACTCCCAGTGGGGTCCTGTCGAGTTACGATGGGACCCCAGAAAGCCGCCCTAGTGGCCACAGTAGAGGACAGTCACTGAGCCATGTGCAAGGCGCCTATGGGGATTCATCCCCAGGCGTTGGCGGATCCTCAGTTCTGGTCCAGTGCTGAAGATGGAGCCTGAGCTTGCTTCGCCCATGCTGATATAGTTCTTGGGTTTCCGCTGGAGCCCCGACAGGGGAGTCAGGCCTCGTCTCACCTGGATACGTGCACGGCCGCTTTCCTCCCCTACTGCAGAAACAGTGTCCAGGTCCCTGTCGAGCGGATACAGGGATCTGTGGCTTGCCCTCGAGGTACCACTGGGCTGTCACACATTCCAATGTGCCGGAGTCGAGCCTCGGGGTGACAGTCGAGGCAGTGCAGCGCAGTCCATTTCATCTGGAGTCACCAAGGCATTTGGTGGTCTTGTGGAATGGTGGCCCAAACTATGAAACTACTGCCAACTATCAAGGTGTGAGCACCTCCTCTTGAGATGCGAGGGAAACACCGCAAAGCCTTTCCCAACGGAACAGAAAAAAGGGCCCCTCATCTGGAGCTCAACACGGGAAAACGGTGTTCCTCTTGAGTCTTGGCAGGACCCTCAGTGTTCAACTCCAGTGGGGACGGGTGGGGCGGGAACATCTTCGGTCACAGCAAGGGAGTCAAGGAGCCTTTAGAGGTCCAGGAGGCAAGGGGTGAATTTCCCTGAGATGCCAACGTGGATAAGGGCAATACCATGCATGCAGGGGAGAAGCTTACGGTTTTTCTCGAGTTGTGGCGGGGTCCTCTCGAGTTACGACGGGTACCCCAGGGACCCGCCCCTGTAACCTCAGGAGAGGCCAGTCTCAGTGAGAATAGCGAGGCACCTCTGGGGATTCCTCCTCAGTTGTCGCCGGGTCCTCAGTCCTCGTCTGGTGCTGAGGTCGGAACCTGAGATTTCCTTGCTCATGCTTTCATAGGTCTTGAGGTTACTCTGGAGCCCCCACAGGGGATTCAGGCCTCATCTCGCCTGGAGACTTGCACGACCTCTTTCTTCCCCAACTGCAGCAGCGGTGACCAGCTCCCGTCAAGCGGACAGAGGGACCTGTGGCTTGCCCTTGAGGTACACCAGGGCTGTCACACGTGCCAGTATGTCGGGAGTAGAGCCTCAGGCTGACAGTCGAGACAGTGCACGGCAGTCAGGTTCATCTTGAGCGGACGAGATATTTGGTGATCTTGGGGAGTGGTGTTCGGACACCTGACGCTCCTCCCGACTCTCATTATGCGAGGCCACCTCTTAGGATGTGAGGGGAACAACGGAAAACCTTTCTCGATGGAGCAGGTTAAGGGCCCCTCATCTGGAGCTCAGCAGGGGAAAACGGGGCTCCAACTGAGTTGCGGCAGGATCCTTGGGGTTCCTCTCGAGTGGGGACAGTTGGGGCCGAAAACTTCCTAAGTCACAACAAGGGAATGAAGGAGCCTTTCGAGGTCCAAGAGGGAAGGGATGAATTCCCCTGAGATGTTGCAGTGGACAAGGGACTCACCTTCCCTGCAGAGGAGAAGCTTATGGTTTTTCTCCAGTTGCAGCGGGGTCCTCTCCAGTTACAACGGGGACCCAAGGACCCGCCGCTGTGGCCTCAGGAGAGGCCAGTCACCATGTTAGTTGTGAGGCACCTCTGGGGATTCCTCCCCAGAGGTCGCCGGGACCTCAGTCCTCTTCTGATGCTGAGGCTAGAGCCTGTGCTTTCCTCGCTGATGCTGACATAGGTCTTGGGGTTCCCCTGGAGCCCCCACAGGGGAGTCAGGCCTTGTCTCGCTTGGAGACATGCACAGCCACGTTTATTTCAAATGCAGCAACAGTGTCTGGGTCCCTGTCGAGGGGATACAGCGATCAGTGGCTTGCACTTGAGGTACCCCATTGGTATCACATGTGCCAGTGTGCCGGAGTTGAGTCTCGGGGTGACAGTCGAGGCAATGCAGGGCAGTCAGGTTCATCTGGAGTGGACGAGGCATTTGGGGGTCTTGGGGAATGGTGGCCCAAACTGTGAGACTCCTCCTGACTCTCCAGGTGTGAGCACCGCTTCTTGACATGAGAGGGGAACATCGGGAAACCTGGCCTGACGGAGCAATGAAAGTGCCCCTCATCTGGAGCTGAGCATGGGAGAATGGATTTCCTCTTGAGTTGTGGCGGGACCCTCGGCGTTCCGCTCGAGTGGGGTCTGATGGGGCGGAGAACTTCTTGGGTCACAGTAAGGGTGTGAAGGAGCACTTCACACCCTTGCCCTCGAGGGTGACCAGGGTTGTCACAAATGTCAGTGTGCCGGAGATGAGCCTCGGGGTGACAGTCGAGTCAGTGCAGGTCAGTGAGGTTCATCTGGAGTCGACCAGGCATTTGGAGGTCTTGGGGAATGATGGCCCAATCTGTGAGACTCCTCCCGAGTCTCCAGTGTTAGCACCTCCTCTTGGGATTGAAGGGGAACATCGCAAAACCTTTCCTGATGGAGCAGGGAAATGGCCCCTCATCTGGAGCTCAGCAGGGGAAAACGGGGCTCCGCATGAGTCTTGGCGGGATGCTCGGGGTTCCTCTTGAGTGGGGACGGGTGTGGCGGGGAACTTCTTGGGTCAAAACATGGGTGTCAAGGAGCCTTTTGCGGTCCACGAGGGACGAGGTGAAATCTTCTGAGATGCCGCCGCTCAAAACGGCCACCCCACGCCTGTAGTGGAGGACCTTTCGGTTTTTCTTGAGTTGTGGTGGGGTCCTCTGGGGTTACGACGGGGACCCCAGGGACCCGCCCCTGTATCCTCAGGGGAGGCCATTCTCAGAGCGATTTGCAAGGCCCCTCTGGGGATTCTTCCCCTGTCGTTGCTGGATAATCTTTCCTCGTCTGGTGCTGAGGTCATAGCTTGAGTTTTCTTCACTCATGCTTTCATAGGTCTTGAGGTTACTCTGGAGCCCCCACAGGGGAGTCAGCCCTCGTCTCGCCTGGAGACTTTCATGGCCTCTTTCTTCTCCAACTGCATCAGCAGTGTCCGGCTCCCCGTAAAGCGGACACAGGGATCTGTGGCTTGCCATCGAGGTACTCAGGGCTGTCTCATGTGCCAGTGTGTTGGGAGTCGAGCCTCGGGGTGACAGTTGAGACAGTGCAGGGCTGTCATGTACATCTGGAGTGGACGAGACATTTGGGGATCTTGGGGATTGGTGGTCGGACACCTGAGGCTCCTTCCAACTCTCCTAATGCAATGCCACCTCTTGGGATGCGAGGGGAGCGCCTGAAAACCTTTCTCGTTGGAGCATGGAAAGGGCCCCTCATCTGAAGCTCAGGAGGAAAAAAAGGGGCTCCTCTTGAGTCGCGGTGAGACCCTCGGGGTTCTTCTCGAGTAGGGACGGTTGGGGCAGGGAACTTCCTAGATTACAACAAGGGTATGAAGGAGCCTTTTGAGGTCCAAGAGGGAAGGGGTGATTTCCCCTGAGATGCTGCAGCGGACAAGGGACTCACCCTCCCTGCAGGGGAGAAGCTTCTGGCTTTTCTTGAGTTGCGGCATGGTCCCCTCGAGTTATGACGGGGAACCCAGTGACGCACCGCTGTGCCTCCGGCGAGGCGAGTCTCCATGCGAGTTGCGAGGCATCTGTAGGGATTCCTTCCAAGACGTCGCGAGGTCCTCAGTCCTCTTCTGGTGCTGAGGCCGGAGTCTGTGCTTGCCTCGCCCATGCTGACATAGGTCTTGGGTTAACCCTGAAGCCCCCATAGGGGAGTCAGGACTGCTCTTGTCTGGTGACGTGCACAGACGCTTTCCTCCCCAACTGCAGCAACAGGGTCCTGGTCCCTGTTGAGCTGATACAGGGATCAGTGGTTTGAACTCGAGGTACCCCAGGGCTATCACAAGTAACCCTGTGCCAGAGTTGAGACTTGGGGTGCCAGTCGAGGCAATGCAGACAAGCAGATTCATCTGGAGTGGGCTAGGCATTTGGGAGTCTTGCGGAAATGTGATCCGATGCCTGAGGCTTCTCTGGACTCGCCTGGTGTGAGTGCCTCCTCTTGGGATGCGAGGAGAGAGCCGGGAACCCTTTCCCAGTGGAGCAGGTACAGGGCCCCTCATCTGGAGCTGAGCATGTGAAAATGGAGATCCTGTTGAGTCATGGCAGGACCCTAGGGGTTCCTCTCGAGTGGGGACCTGTGGAGCGGGGAACTTCTTGGGTCACAGCAAGAGTGTGAAAGAGCATTTCGAGGTCCCAGAGGGAGAAGGTGATTTCCCCTGGGACGCCGCATTGGACAAGTTCCTCACTCTACCTGCAAGGGTGAAGCTTCTGGTTTTTCTCGAGTTGGGGCAGAGTCCTCTCGAGTTACAAAGGGAACCACAGGGATCCGCCCCTGTGGCCCCAGGATAGGCCAGTCTCCGTATGAGAGGTGAGGCACATCTGTGGATTCCTCCCCAGTGGCGCCAAGTCCTCAGTCCCCTTCTAGTGCTGAGGCTGCAGCCTGAGATTGCCTTGCCCATACTGACTTTTCTATTTGGCTTCCCCTGGAGCCCACAGAGGGGAGTCAGGCCTCGTCTCGACTGGAAACGTGCATGGCCACTATCCTTCCCAACTGCCGTACCAGTGTCCAGGTCCCTGTCGAGCGGAAACAGGGATCTGTGGCTTGTGGTCGTGGTACCCTAGGGCTTTCAAAAGTGCCAGTGTGCTGGAGTCGAGCCTCGGGGTTACAGTCGAGGCAGTGGAGGCCAGTCAGATTCCTCTGTAGTGAACGAGGAATTTGGGGGTCTTGGGGAATGGTGTCCCAACCTGTGAGACTCGTCCAGATTTCCAGATGCGAGCACCTCCTCTTGGGATGCGAGGTGAACACCGCGAAACCTTTCCCGACAGAGCAGGGAAAGGGCCCCTCATCTGGAGCTCAACAGGGGAAAACGGGGCTGTCTTGAGTCTTGGCGGGACCATTGGGGTACCTCTCGAGTGGGGACAGGTGGGGCAGGGAACTTCTTGGGTCACAGCAAGGGTTTGAAGAGCTTTCGAGGTCCACGAAAGACGGGGTGAATTCCCTTGAGATGCCTTGCCCACAAGGACCACACCATGCCTTCAGGGGAGAAGCTTCTGGTTAATCTCGAGTTGTGGCAGGGTCCTCTCGAATTATGACGGGGACCCCAGGGGCCCTTCCCTGTATCCTCAGGAGAGGCTGCTCTCAATGCGAGTTGCTAGGCGCCTCTGGGGATTCCTCCCCAGTCATGGTCAGGTCCTCAGTCCTCGTCTTGTACTGAGGTCTGAGCCTGAGATTTCCTCGCTCATGCTTTCATAGGCCTTGAGGTTACTCTGGAGCACCCACAGGGCGGTCAGGCCTCTTTTCGCCTGGATACTTGCATGGCCTGCTTCTTCCCCAACTGCGGTGGCAGTGTCCGGCTCCCCGTACAGCGGACACAGGGATCTGCAGCTTGCCATCCAGGTACTCCAGGGCTGTCTCACGTGTCAGTGTGTTGGGAGTCGAGCCTCGGGTTGACAGTCGAGACAGTGCAGGGCAGTCATATTCATCTGGAGTAGATGAGGCATTTGGGTATCTTGGGGAGTGGTGGTCAGACACCTGAGGCTTCTCCAGACACTCCTGATGCGAGTCCACCTCTTGGGATGTGAGGGGAGTGCCGGAAAACCTTTCCCGATGTAGCAGGAAAAGGGCCCCTCATCTGGAGCTCAACAGGGGAAAACGGAGCTGCTCTTGAGTCGCGGCCGGGCCCTCGGGGTTCCTCTCAAGTGGGGACGGTTTGGGCGGGGAACTTCCTAGGTCACAACAAGGGTATGAAGGAGCCTTTCGAGGTCCAAGAGGGAAGGGTGTGATTTCCCCAGAGATGCTGCAGGGGACAAGGGACTATCCCTCCCCTCAGAGGAGAAGTTTCTGGTTTTTCTCGAGTTGCAGCGGAGTCCTCTCGAGTTACGACGGGGCAACAGGGACCCTCCGCTGTGGCCTCAGGAGAGGGCAGTCTCCATGCGAGTTGCCAGGCACCTGTGGGGATTCATCCCGAGACATCGCCGGGTCATCAGTCCTCATCTGGTGCTGAGGCCGTAACCTGTGCTTGCCTCGCTCATGCTGATATAGGTCTTGGGGTTCCACTGGAACCCCCATAGGGGTATCAAGCCTCGTCTCACCTGGGGACGTGCTCAGCCGCTTTCTTCCCCTACTGCAGCAACAGCGTCCGGGTCCCTGTCGAGCAGATACAGGGATCAGTGGCTTGACATCGAGGTACCCCAGGGCTATCACACATGCCAGAGTGCCAGAGTCGAGCCTCGGGGTGACGGTCCAGGCAGTGCAGAACAGTCAGATTAATCTGGAGTGGACTAGGCATTTGGGGTCTTGCGGAAAAGTGACCCGACGCTTGAGGATTCTCTGGACTCCTGTGGTGTGAGTGTCTCCTCTTGGGATGCAAGTGGGGTAGCTGGGAACCCTTTCTCGATGGAGCAGGGAAAGAATCCCTCATCTGGTGCTGAGCATGGTAAAATGGAGCTCCTCTTGAGTCACGGCAGGACCCTTGGCGGTTCTTTCCTGTGGGGACGTGTGGGGCGCGGTACTTCTTGGGTCACAGCAAGGGTGTGAAAGAGCATTTCGAGGTCCAAGAGGGAACGGGTGATTTCCCCCAGCACTCTGCAGCCAACAAGGCCTCAATCTGCCTGCAAGGGTGAAACTTCTGGTTGTTCTCATGTTGCGGCGGGGTCCTCTCAAGTTATGACGGGGATGACAGGGATCTGACCCTGTGGCCACAGGATAGGCCAGTCTCCGTCTGAGGGGCGAGGCACATCTGGGGATTCCTCCCCGGTTGTGCCAAGTCCTCAGTCCCCTTCTGGTGCTGAGGCTGCAGCCTGAGATTGCCTCGCCCATGCTCACATTTGTATTGGGCTTCCCCAGGAGCCCGCATAGGGGAGTCAAGCCTCGTCTCGACTGGATACGTGCACAGCCGCTTTCCTTCTCAACTGCAGTAGCAGTGTCCAGATCCCTGTCAAGCGGAGTCAGGGATCTATGGCTTGTGCTCAAGGTACCCTAGGGCTGTCACACGTGCCATTGTGCAGGAGTCGAGCCTCAGGGTTTCAGTAGAGGTAGTGCAGGGCAGTCAGGTTCATCTGAAGGGGACAAGGAATTTGGGGGTCTCGGGGAATGGTGGCCCAAGCAGTGAGACTCCTCCTGACTCTCCAGGTGGGAGCACCTCCTCTTAACATGCGAGGGGAACACCGTGAAACCTTTCCCGTCGGAGCAGGGAAAGATACTCTCATCTTGAGCTCAGCAGGGGAAAACGGGGCTCCTCTTGAGTCACAGCGGTACCCTCGGGGTTCCTCTTGAGTGGGGAAGGTTGGAGCGGGGAACTTCCTAGGTCACAACAAGGGAACGAAGAAGCCATTCGAGGTCCAAGAGGGAAGGGGTGATTTCCCCCGAGATGCTGCAGCGGACAAGGGACTCACTCTCACTGCAGGGGAGAAGCGTCTGGTTTTCTCGAGTTGCGGCGGGGTCCTCTCGAGTTATGATGGCGACCCCAGGGACCCGCCCCTGTGGCCTCAGGAGAAGCCAGTCACTATACTAGTTGCGAGGCACCTGTGGGGATTCCTCCCGAGATGTCGCCGGGTCCTCTGTCCTTGTCTGGTGCTGAAGCCGGAGCCTGTGCTTGCCTCTCCCATGCTGACATAGGTCTTGGCGTTCCCTTGTAGCCCCCATAGGGCAGTCAGGCTTCGTCTCGCCTGGGGACGTGCACAGCCGCTTTCCTTCCAAACTGTAGCAACAGTGTCCGTGTTCCTGTTGAGCAGATACAGGGATCAGTGGCTTGCCCTTGAGGTACCCCAGGACTATCACACGTGCCAGTGTGCCGGAGTCGAGCCTCGGGGTGACAGTCGAGGCAGTGCAGGGTAGTCAGGTTCATCTGGAGTGGACCAGGCCTTTCGGGGTCTTGTGGAATGGTGGCCCAAACTTTGAGACTCCTCCCGACTCTCCAGGTGGAAGCACCTCCTCTTGGCATGCGAGGGAAACACTGGGAAATCTTTCCTGGCGGAGCAGGGAAAGGGTCCCTCATCTGGAGCTCATCTGGGGAAAACGGGGCTTCTCTTGACTATTGGCGGGACCCTCGAGGTACCTCACAAATGGGGATGGGCAGAGCGGGGAACTTCTTGTTTCACAGCAAGGGTGTGAAGCGGCCTTTCGAGGTCCAAGAGGGCAGTGGTGAATTCCCCCGAGATGCCCCATTGGACAAGGGCATCTATCCGCCTGCAGGGAAGTGTCTGGATTATTTCGAGTGGTGGAGGGGTTCTCTCAAGTTAAGACTGGGCCCCAGGGACGGAACCCTGTGGCCCCAGGAGAGGCCAGTCTCAGTGCCAGGGGTGAGGCACATCTGGGGATTCCTCTTCAGTATTGCTAAGTCCTCAGTCCCATTCTGGTGCTGAGGCTGGAGCCTCAGCTTTCCTTACCCGTGCCTACGTAGGTCTTGGAGTTCCCCTGGAGACCCCTCAGGGGTGTGAGGCCTCGTCTCGCCCATAGTGGTGCAGGGCCGCTTTACTCAAGGGTGCAGCAGCCATGTCCAGCTCTCTGTTAAACGGACAAAGAGNTGGGTCACAGCAAGGGTGTGAAAGAGCATTTCGAGGTCCAAGAGGGAACGGGTGATTTCCCCCAGCACTCTGCAGCCAACAAGGCCTCAATCTGCCTGCAAGGGTGAAACTTCTGGTTGTTCTCATGTTGCGGCGGGGTCCTCTCAAGTTATGACGGGGATGACAGGGATCTGACCCTGTGGCCACAGGATAGGCCAGTCTCCGTCTGAGGGGCGAGGCACATCTGGGGATTCCTCCCCGGTTGTGCCAAGTCCTCAGTCCCCTTCTGGTGCTGAGGCTGCAGCCTGAGATTGCCTCGCCCATGCTCACATTTGTATTGGGCTTCCCCAGGAGCCCGCATAGGGGAGTCAAGCCTCGTCTCGACTGGATACGTGCACAGCCGCTTTCCTTCTCAACTGCAGTAGCAGTGTCCAGATCCCTGTCAAGCGGAGTCAGGGATCTATGGCTTGTGCTCAAGGTACCCTAGGGCTGTCACACGTGCCATTGTGCAGGAGTCGAGCCTCAGGGTTTCAGTAGAGGTAGTGCAGGGCAGTCAGGTTCATCTGAAGGGGACAAGGAATTTGGGGGTCTCGGGGAATGGTGGCCCAAGCAGTGAGACTCCTCCTGACTCTCCAGGTGGGAGCACCTCCTCTTAACATGCGAGGGGAACACCGTGAAACCTTTCCCGTCGGAGCAGGGAAAGATACTCTCATCTTGAGCTCAGCAGGGGAAAACGGGGCTCCTCTTGAGTCACAGCGGTACCCTCGGGGTTCCTCTTGAGTGGGGAAGGTTGGAGCGGGGAACTTCCTAGGTCACAACAAGGGAACGAAGAAGCCATTCGAGGTCCAAGAGGGAAGGGGTGATTTCCCCCGAGATGCTGCAGCGGACAAGGGACTCACTCTCACTGCAGGGGAGAAGCGTCTGGTTTTCTCGAGTTGCGGCGGGGTCCTCTCGAGTTATGATGGCGACCCCAGGGACCCGCCCCTGTGGCCTCAGGAGAAGCCAGTCACTATACTAGTTGCGAGGCACCTGTGGGGATTCCTCCCGAGATGTCGCCGGGTCCTCTGTCCTTGTCTGGTGCTGAAGCCGGAGCCTGTGCTTGCCTCTCCCATGCTGACATAGGTCTTGGCGTTCCCTTGTAGCCCCCATAGGGCAGTCAGGCTTCGTCTCGCCTGGGGACGTGCACAGCCGCTTTCCTTCCAAACTGTAGCAACAGTGTCCGTGTTCCTGTTGAGCAGATACAGGGATCAGTGGCTTGCCCTTGAGGTACCCCAGGACTATCACACGTGCCAGTGTGCCGGAGTCGAGCCTCGGGGTGACAGTCGAGGCAGTGCAGGGTAGTCAGGTTCATCTGGAGTGGACCAGGCCTTTCGGGGTCTTGTGGAATGGTGGCCCAAACTTTGAGACTCCTCCCGACTCTCCAGGTGGAAGCACCTCCTCTTGGCATGCGAGGGAAACACTGGGAAATCTTTCCTGGCGGAGCAGGGAAAGGGTCCCTCATCTGGAGCTCATCTGGGGAAAACGGGGCTTCTCTTGACTATTGGCGGGACCCTCGAGGTACCTCACAAATGGGGATGGGCAGAGCGGGGAACTTCTTGTTTCACAGCAAGGGTGTGAAGCGGCCTTTCGAGGTCCAAGAGGGCAGTGGTGAATTCCCCCGAGATGCCCCATTGGACAAGGGCATCTATCCGCCTGCAGGGAAGTGTCTGGATTATTTCGAGTGGTGGAGGGGTTCTCTCAAGTTAAGACTGGGCCCCAGGGACGGAACCCTGTGGCCCCAGGAGAGGCCAGTCTCAGTGCCAGGGGTGAGGCACATCTGGGGATTCCTCTTCAGTATTGCTAAGTCCTCAGTCCCATTCTGGTGCTGAGGCTGGAGCCTCAGCTTTCCTTACCCGTGCCTACGTAGGTCTTGGAGTTCCCCTGGAGACCCCTCAGGGGTGTGAGGCCTCGTCTCGCCCATAGTGGTGCAGGGCCGCTTTACTCAAGGGTGCAGCAGCCATGTCCAGCTCTCTGTTAAACGGACAAAGAGATCTTTGGCTGGCACTCGAGGTACCCCAGGGCTATCACATGAGCCAGTGTGTCAGCAGTCGAGCTTCGGGGTGACAGTCGAGACAGTGCGGGGCAGTCAGGTTCTTCTGGAGTGGACCAGACATTTGGGGATTTTGGGGAGTGGTAGTCGGACACCTGAGGTTCCTCCCGAATTTCCTAATGCGAGGCCAACTCTTAGGATGCGAGGATAGTGCCTGAAATCCTTTCCCAAAAGAAGAGGGAAAGGACCCCTCATCTGCAGCTCAGCAGGGGAAACGGGGCTCCTCTTGAGTCTTGGCAGGACCCTTGGGGTTCCTCTCGAGTGGGGACAGGAACTTCTTGGCTCACAGCAATGGTGTGAAGAAGCCTTTCGAGGTCCACGAGGGACGGGGTGAAAACCCCTGAGATGCCATTGAGGACAAGGGCCACACCACGCCTGCATGGGTGAAGCTTCTGGTTTTTCTCGAGTTGCGGCAAGGTCTTCTCCAGTTATGACAGGGACCCCAGGAACCCAGTCCTGTATCCTCAGGAGAGGCCATTCTCAGTGTGAGTTGCGATGGGCATCTGGAGACTCCTCGCAAGTTATCGCCAGGTCCTCAGTCCTCGTCTAGTGCTGAGGTCAGAGCCTGAGATTTCCTCGCTCATGCTTTCATATGTCTTGAGGTGACTCTGGAGGCCCCAGGGGGAGTCAGGCCTCGTCTCACCTTGGGGCGGGCACAGCCGCTTTCCTCCCCATCTGCAGCAACAGTGTCTGGGTCCCTGTCGAACGGATACAGGGATCAGTGGCTTGACCTCGAGGTACTCCAGGGCTATCACACGTGCCAGTGTGCGGGAGTCGAGCCTTGGGGTGACAGTCGAGGCAGTGCAGGACAGTCAGATTCATCTGTTGTGGACTAGGCATTTGGGGGTCTTGCGGAAATGTGACCCAGCGCCTGAGGCTTCTCCGGACTCGCCTGGGATGAGTGCCTCCTCTTGGGATGCGAGGGGAGAGCCGGGAACCCTTTTCCAACGGAGCAGGGAAAGGGCCCCGCATCTGGAGTTCAGCAGGGGAAAACGAGGCTCCTCTTGAGTCTTGGCGGGACCCTTGAAGTTCCTCTCGAGTGGGGACGTGTCGGGCAGGGAACTTCTTGGGTCACAGCAAGGGTGTGAAGAGCCTTTCGAGGTCCACGAGGGACGGGGTGAATTTCCCTGAGATGCCGTTGTGGACAAGGGCCACACCACTCCTGCAGGGGCGAAGCTTCCGGTTTTTCTCTTCCTGTAGCAGAGTCCCCTCGATTTATGAGGGAGAACTCAGGGACCCGCCCCTGTATCCTCAGGAGAGGCCATGCACATTATGAATTGGAAGGCACCTCTGTGGATGCCTCCCCCTTCATCGCTGGGTCCTCAGTCCTCGTCTGGTGCTGAAGTCGGAGACTGATATTTCCTCGCTCATGCTTTCTTAGGTCTTGAGGTTATTCTGGAACCCCCACAGCGGAGTCAGGCCTCTTCTTGACTGGAGACTTGCACGGCCTCTTTCTTCCCCAACTGCAGTGGCAGTGTCCAGCTCCCCATAAAGAGGACACAGGGATCTGTGGCCTGCCATCGAGGTACTCCAGGGCTGTCTCATGTGCCAGTGTGTTGGGAGTTGAGCCTCGGAGTGACAGTTGAGACAGTGCAATGCAGTCATGTTCATCTGGAGTGGATGAGGCATTTGAGGATATTGGGAAGAGGTGGTCAGACACCTGAGGCTCCTCCCCAGTCTCCTGATGGGAGGCCAACTCAGGATGCGAGGGGAGCACCGGAAAACCTTTCCCGATGGAGCAGGGAAAGGGCCCCTCATCTGGAGCTCAGCAGAGGAAAACGTGGCTCCTGTTGAGTCGCAGCAGGACGCTCGGGGTTTCTCTCGTGTGGGAACTGTTGGGGCGGGAAACATCCTAGGTCACAACAAGGGAATGAAGGAGCCTTTCCAGGTCCAAGAGCGAAGGTGTGATTTCCAACGAGATGCTGCAGCGAACAAGGGACTCACCCTCCCTTCAGGGGAGAAGTTTCTGGTTTTTCTCCAGTTGCGGAGGGGTCCTCTCGAGTTCTGACGGGGACCCCAGGGAACCGCCGGTGTTGCCTCAGGAGAGGACAGTCTCCACGCGAGTTGCGAGGCACATGTGGGGATTCTGCCCGAGATGTCGCCGTGTCCTCAGACCTCGTCTGGTGCTGAGGCTGGAGCCTGTGCTTGCCTCGTCCATGCTAACATAGGTCTTGGGGTTGACCTGGAGCCCCCATAGGGGAGTCAGGCCTCGTTTCGACTGGAGACATGCACGGCCGCTTTCCTTCCCAACTGCAGTAACAGTGCCTGGGTCCCTGTCAAGCAGATACAAGGATCTACGGCTTGCGCTCCAAGTACCCCAGGACTCTCACATGTGCCAGTGTGCTGGATTCGATCCTCTGGGTTAGAGTCAAGGCAGTGCAGGGCAGTCAGGTTCATCTGAAGTGGACGAGGCATTTGGGGGTCTTAGGGAATGGTGGCCCAGCCTGTGAGACTCCCCCCGACTTTCCAGGTTCCAGTACCTCCTCTTGGGATGCGAGGGGAACATCGCGAAACCTTTCCCAAGGGAGCAGGCAAAGGGCCCCACATCTGGAGATCAGCAGGGGAGGACGGAACTCCTCTTGATTCTTGGCAGAACCCTTGGGGTTCCTCTCGAGTGGTGACAAGTGGGGCGGGGAACTTCTTGGGTCAAAGCAAGGGTTTGAAGGAGCCTTTCATGGTCAATGAGTGACGGGGTGCATTCCCCTGAGATGCCTTTGTGGACAAGGGCCACACCTCGCCTGCAGGGGAGAAGCTTCCGGTTTTTCTCGAGTTGCGGTGGGGTCCTCTCAAGTTACAACGGGGACCCCAGGGACCTGCCCCTGTATCCGCAGGAGAGGCCATTCTCAGTGCAAGTTGTGAGTCGCCTCTGGGCCTCCCCAGTCATTGCCGAGTCCTCAGTCCTCGTCTGGTGCTGAGGCCAGAGCCTGCACTTGCCGCGCCCATGCTGACATATGCCTTGGGGTTCCCCTGGAGCCCCCATAGTGAAGTCAGGACTCGTCTCGCCTGGGGACGTGCACAGCCGCTTTCCTCCCCAACTGCAGAAAAAGTGTCCTGGTCCCTGTTGAGCAGATACAGGGATCAGTGCCTTGACATCGAGGAAACCCAGGGCTATCACACGTGCCAGTGTGCCAGAGTCGAGCATCGGGGTGACAGTAGAGGCACTGCAGGACAGTCAGGTTCATCTGGAATGGACTAGGCATTTGGGGGTCTTGCAGAAATGTGACCCCATGCCTGAGGCTTATCTGGACTGGACTGGTGAGAGTGCGTCTTCTTGGGATGCTAGCGGGGAGCCAGGAAACCTTTCCCGATGGAACAGGAAATGGGCCGGGCATCTGGAACTTAGCATGGAAAAATGGAACTCCTCTTGAGTAGAGGCTGGTCCATCGGCGGCCCTCTCTAGTGGGGGCGTGTAGGGCGGGGAACTTCTTGGGTCACAGCAAGGGTGTGAAAGAGCATTTCGAGGTCCAAGAGGGAACAGGTGATTCCTCCCATGACGCCACAATGGAAAATGGCCTCATTCCGACTGCAAGGGTGAAGCTTCTGGCTTTTCTCAAGTTGGGGCGGGGTCCACATGAGTTACGACGGGTACCACAGGGAACCGCCCCTGTGGCCCCAGTATAGGCCAGTCTCCGTGCAAGTGCTGATGCACATCCTGGAATTCCTCCCCAGTGGCGCCAGTCCTTAGTCCTTTCTGGTGCTGAGGCTGCAGCCTGAGATTGCCTCGCCCGTGCTGACATTTGTATTGAGCTTCCCCCGAGCCCCCAGAGGGGAGTCAGGCCTCGTCTCGACTGGAGACGTGCATGGCCGCTTTCCTTCCCAACTGCAGTAACAGTGTCTGGGTCACTGTCGAGAGGATACAGGGATTTATGGCTAGCACTCAAGGTACCCTAGGGCAGTCACATGTGCCAGTGTGCCAGAATCAAGCCTCGGGGTTACAGTCGAGGCAGTGAAGAGCAGTCAGGTTCATCTGAAGTGGACGAGGCATTTGGGGGTCTTGGGAAATTGTGGCCCAAACTGTGAGACTCCTCCCGACTTTTCAGGTGCGAGTACATCCTCTTGGGTTGCGAGGGGAACACCGTGTAACCTTTCCTGATGGAGCAGGAAAAGGGCCCTGCATCTGAAGCTCAGCAGGGGAAAACGGGGCTCCTCTTGAGACTTGATGGAAACCTTGAGGTTTCTCTCGATTGGTGCCGGGTGGGGCGGAGAACTTCTTGGGTCACAGCAAGGGTGTGAAGGAGCCTTTCGAGGTCCATGAGGGACAGGATGAATTCCCCTGAGATGCTGTTGCAGACAAGGGCCACACCAGGCCTGCGGGGGAGAAGCTTCCGGTTTTTCTCCTGTTGGGGCGGTATCCTCTCGAGTTTCGACGGGGACCCCAGGTACCCGCCCCTATATCCTCAGGAGAGCCCATGCTCAGTGCGAGTTGTGAGGCGCCTCTGGGGATGCCTCCCCAGTCATCGCCAGGTCCTCAGTCCTCGTCTGCTGCTGAAGTCGGAGCCTGAGATTTTCTCGCTCATGCTTTCATAGGTCTTGAGGTTATTCTGGAACTCCCACAGCGGAGTCAGGGCTCTTCTCTCCTGGAGACTTGCACGGCCTCTTCCTTCCCCAACTGCAGCGGCAGTGTCCAGCTCCTCGTAAAGCAGACACTGGGATGTGTGGCTTGCCATTGAGGTACTCCAGGGCTGTCTCACGTACCAGTGTGTTGGGAGCCGAGCCTCGGGGTGACAGTAGAGACTGTGCAGGGAAGTCATGTTCATCTGGAGTGGAGAAGGCAATTGCGGGTGTTGGGGAGTGGTGATCGGACAGCTGAAGCTCCTCAAGACTCTCCTGATGCACGGCTACCACTTGGGATGCGAGGGGAGCCCTGTAAAACCTTTCCAGATGGAGCAGGGAAAGGGCTCCTCATCTGGAGCTCAGCAGGGGAAAATGGGGCTCCTTTTGAGTCTCGGAAGGACCCTCGGAGTTCCTCTCGAATGGGGACGGATTGGGCGGGAAGCATCCTAGGTCACAGCAAGGGTATGAATGAGCCTATTGAGGTCCAAGGGGTAAGGGGTGATTTCCCCTGAGATGCTGCAGCAGACAGGCAGCTAACCCACCCTGCAGGGGAGAAGTTTCTGGTTTTTCTCACGTTGCTGTGGGGTCCTCTCGAGTTATGAAGTAGAACCAAGGACCCGCTGCTGTGGCCTCAGGAGAACCCAGACTCCATGCGATTTGATAGACACCTGTGGGGATTCCTCCACAGACGTCGTCGGTTCCTCAGTCCGGCCAGAGCCTGTGTTTGCATCACCCATCCTGACATAGGTCTTGGAGTTCCCCTGGAGCCCCCACAGGGGAGTCAGGCCTTGTCTAGCCTGGAGACGTGCACAGCTGCTTTCCTCCCCAACTGCAACAAAAGTGTGCAGATCCCTGTAGAACGGATACAAGGATCAGTGGCTTGTCCTTGAGGTATGCCAGGGCTATCACAAGGGCCTGTGTGCCAGATTCGATCCTCAGGGTGACAGTCGAGGCAGTGCAGGGCAGTCAGGTTCATCTGGAGTGGACGAGGCATTTGGGGGTCTTGGGGAATGGTGGCTGAGGCAGTGAGACTCCTCCTGATTCTCCAGGTGGGAGCACCTCCTCTTGACATATGAAGGGAACATCGAGAAACCTTTCCCGACGGAGCAGGGAAAGGGCCCCTCATCTTGAGCTCAGCAGGGGAAAACGGGGCTCCTCTTGAGTCTTGGTGGGACCCTCGGGGTTCCTATCATGTGGGGCTGGATGGGCTGGGAAACTTCTTGGGTCACAGCAAGGGTGTGAAGGGGCCTTTCATGGTCCAAGAGGGAAGGGGTGAAGTCCCCGAGATGCCGCATCAGACAAGGCGATCTCCTCACCTTCAGGGAAGTGTCTGTATTTTTTCGAGTTGTGGAGGGGTCCTCTCAAGTTATGACAGTGCCCCTGGAACCCACCCAAGTGGCCCCAGGAGAGGCCAGTCTCCCTGCAAGTGGCCAGGCACATCTGGGCATTCTTCCCCAGGGGCGCCAAGTCCTCAGTCTCATTCTGGTGCTGAGGCCGGAGCCTGAACTGTCCTCACCCGTGCCTATGTATGTCTTGGGATTCCCCTGGAGCCCACTCAGGGGACTCAGACCTCATCTCGCCCATAGACGTGCAGGGCCACTTTACTCCAGGTTGCAGCAACCATGTCCGGCTCTCTGTCGAAAGGACGAAGGGATCTGTGGCTTGCCCTCGAGGTACCCCAGGGCAATCACACGTGCCAGTGTGTCGGCAGTTGACTCTTGGGGAGGCAGTCGAGGCAGTGCAGGGCAGTCAGGTTCATCTGGAGTGGACGAGGCATTTGGGGTTCTTGGGGATGTGACCAGACACATGAGGCTCCTCTGGACTCGTCTGGTGTGAGGGCCTCCTCTTGAGATGCGAGAGGAGAGCTGGGAACCCTTTCCCGATGGAGGAGGGAAAGGCCAGTCAGCTGGAGCTGAGCATGTGAAAATGGAGCTCCTCTTGAGTCGAGGTGGGACCCTCGTGGTCCTCTCGATTTGGGACGTGTTTGGCGAGGTACTTCTTGGGTCACAGCAATGGTGTGAAGGAGCATTTCGAGGTCCAAGAGGGAACGGGTGATTTCCTCCGGGATGCTGCAGTGGACAAGAGCCTCACTCAGCCTGCAAGGGAGAAGCTCCTGGTTTTTCTCAAGTTGCGGTGGGGTCCTCTCGATTTACGACCGGGACTCCAGGGAGCCACCTCTGTGGCCTCAGGATAGGGCAGTCTCCGTAGGGGTTGCCAGTGGGTATTCCTCTCCAGTCGTCACCAGGTCCCCAGGCCTCGTCTGGTGCTGAGGCCACAGCCTGAGCTTGCCTCATCAGTGCTGACCTAGGTCTTGGGGTTCCCCTGGAGCTCCCACATGGGAGTCAGGCCTCTTTTCGCCTGGAGACGTACACGGCCGCTTTCCACCCCATCTGCAGCAGAAGTGTCCAGCACCCCTTCGAGCACACACAGGGATATGCCGCTGTGCATAAGGGCCACACCACGCCTGAAGGGGTGAAACTTCCGGTTTTTCTCAAGGTTCGGTGGGGTCCTCTCAAGTTACGATGGAGACCACAGCGATCCACCCCTGTGGCCCCAAGATAGGCCAGTCTCCGTGCGATGGTAGAGGCACATCTGGGGATTCCTCCCCAGTGGCGCCAGGTCTTCAGACCTCTTCTGGTGCTGAGACTGGATCCTGAGATTGCCTCGCCTGTGCTGACATTTGTCTTGGGCTTCCCCTGGAGCCCTCACAGGGGAGTCAGGCCTCGTCTCGACTGGAGACCTGCACAACCCCTTTCCTCCCCAACTGCAGGAACAGTGTAAAGGGTCCCTGTCTAGTGGATAAAGGGATATATGGCTTGTGCTCAAGGTACCCCAGTGCTGTCACACGAGCCAGTGTGCAGGAATCGAGCCTAGGGATTACAGTTGAGGCTGTGCAGGGCAGTTAGGTTCATCTGGAGTGGACAAGGCATTTGGGGATCTTGATGAGTGGTGTTCTTACACCTGAGGCTAATCCCGACTCCCCTGATGCAAGGCCACCTCTTGGGATGCGAGAGGAATACCGCGAAACTTTTCCCGATGAAGCAGGGAAAGGGCCCCTCATCTGGTTCAGCAGGGGAAAACGGGGCTCCTCCTGAGTTGTGGCGGGACCCTCAGGGTTCCTCTCACGTGGGGACGGATCTAGCAGGGAACTTCCTAGGTAACAAAAGGGTACGAAGGAGACTTTCGAGGTCCAAGAGGGAAGGGGTGATTTCCCACGAGATGCTGCAGCAGACAAGAGATTAACCCTCCCTGCAGGGGAGAAGCTTTTGGATTTTCTCGAGTTGCAGCAGGGTCCTCTCGAGTTACGATGTGGATCCGAAGGACCCGTCCCTGTATCCTCAGGAGAGGCCATTCTCAGTGTGACTTGCAAGGCACCTCTTGGGATTCCTCTCCAGTCGTCGCCTGGTCCTCAGTCTTCGTATCTTGCTGAGGCCGGAGCCTGTGCTTGCCTCGCCCATGGTGACATAGGTCTTCGGGTTCCCCTGGAGCCCCCATAGGGGAGTCAGGCCTCGTCTCACCTGGAGACGTGCACACCCGCTTTCCTCCCCAACTGCACCAACAGTGTCTGGGTCCCTGTTGAGCCAATACAGGGATCAGTGGCTTGCCCTCGAGGTACCTGAGGGATATCACACGTGCCAGTGTGACAGATTCGGGCCTCGGGGTGACAGTAGAAGCAGTGCAAGGCACTCAGGTTCATCTGGAGTGGACGAGGCATTTGGGGGTCTTGGAGAAATGTGACCCGATGCCTGAGTCTATTCTGGACACGCCTGGTTTGAGGGCCTCCTCTTGGGATGGGTGGGGATAACCGGAAACCCTTTCTTGATGGAGCAGGGAAAGGGCCCCTCATCTGGAGCTGAGCATGGAAAAATGGAGCTCCTCCTGAGTCGAGGCAGGACCCTCGGGGTTCCCCTCGAGTGGGGACGGGTTGGGCGGGGAACTTCTTGGGTCACAGCAAGGGTGTGAAGGAGCATTTCGAGGTCCTAGAGGGAACGGGTGTTTTCTTCTGAGACGCCGGAGCAGACAAGGGCCTCACTCCACCTGCACGGGTGAAGCTTCTAGTTTTTCTCATGTTGCGGTGGGGTCCTCTCGAGTTATGACGGGGACCACAGGGATCCGCCCCTGTGGCACCAGGATAAGCCAGTCTCTGTGCAAGGGGCAAGGCACATCAGGGGGATTCCTCCCCCATGGCGCCAAGTCCTCAGTCCCCTTCTGGTGCTGAGGCTGGAGCTTGAGATTGCCTCACCCGTGTTGACATTAGTCTGGGCCTTCCCCTGGAGTCCTCACAGGGGAGTCAGGCCTCGTCTCGACTGGAGACTTACAAGGCCGCTTTCTTCCCCAACTGAAGGAACAGTGTCCGGGTCCGTGTCGAGCGGATACAGGGATCTCTGGCTTTCGTTCGAGGTACCCCAGGGCTGTCACATGTGCCAGTGTGCCTTAGTCGATCCTCGGGTTTACAGTCGAGGCAGTGCAGGGCAGTCAGGTTCATCTGAAGTGGACGAGGCATTTGGGGGTCTTGGGGAAATGTGACCTGAAGCCTGAGGCTCCTCTGGACATGCCTGTTGTGTGGGCCTCCTGTTTTGATGCGAGGGGAGAGCCGGGAAACCTTTCCCGATGGAGCAGGGAAAGGACCCTTCATCTGGAGCTGAGCATGGGAAAAGGGAGGTCCTCCTGAGTCGTGGTGGGACCCTCGGGGTTCCTCTCGAGTGGGGACAGGTGGGGCAGGTAACTTCTTGGGTCACAGCAAGGGTGTGAAGGAGCATTTCATGGTCCAAGAGGGAACGGGTGTTTTCCTCCGGGACGCCGCAGTGGACAAGGGCCTCACTCCGCCTGCAAGGGTGCAGCTTCTGGATTTTCTCGAGTTGCGGCGGGGTCCTCTCGAGTTATGATGGGGACCACAGGGATCCGCCCTTGTTGCACCAGGATAGGCCAGTCTCCGAGCAAGTGGCGAGGCACATCAGGGGATTCCTCCTCAGTTGCGCCAAGTCCTCAGTTCCCTTCTGGTGCTGAGGCTGGAGCATGAGATTGCCTCGTCCATGTTGACATTGGTGTTGGGCTTCCCCTGGAGTCCTCACAGGGGAGTCAGGCCTCGTCTCGACTGGCGACGTGCAAGGCCGCTTTCCTCCCCAACTGCAGTAACAGTGTCCTGGTCACTGTCGAGCGGATACAGGGATCTATGGCTTGCACTCGAGGTACCCCAGGGGTGTCACATGAGCCAATGTGCAGGAGTCGATCCTTCGGGTTACAGTCGAGGCAGTGCAGGACAGTCAGGTTCATCTGAAGTGGACGAGGCATTTCGGGGTCTTGGGGAATGGTGGCGCAACCTGTGAGACTCCTCCCGACTCTCCAGGTGCGAGCACCTCCTCTTGGGATGCAAGGGGAACACCATGAAACCTTTCCCGTCGGAGCCGGGAAAGGGCCCCTCATCTGGAGCTCAGCAGGGCAAAATGGGGCTCCTCTTGATTCTTGGCGGAACCCTTGGGGTTCCTCTCACGTGGGGACATGTGTGCCTGGGAACTTCTTGGGTCTCAGCAAGGGTGTGAAGGAGCCTTTCCAGGTCAAAGAAGGACGGGCTGAATTCCCCCGTGATGCCGCCACGGACAAGGGCCTCACATCGCCTGCAGGGGAGAAGCTTCTGTTTTTTCTTGAGTTGCCCCGGGGTCATCTCCAGTTGTAACTGAGACCCCAAGAACTCGCCTTTGTGCCCTGTGGAGAGGCCAGTCTCTGTGCATGTTGCGAGGCTCCTCTGGGGAAAAATCCACAGTCATCGCCGCGTTCTCAGTCCTCGTCTAGTGCTGAGGCCGGAGCCTGAGCTTCCTCGCCATGCTGACGTAGGTCTTGGGGTTCCCCTGGAGCCCCCTCAGGGGAGTTAGGCCTCGTCTCGCCCATAGACGTGTAGGGCCACTTTTCTCCAGGATGCATCAGCCATGTCCGGCTCTCCATCGAGCGGACAAAGGGATCTGTGGCTTGCACTGGAGTTACCCTAGGACTATCACACGAGCCAGGGTGTCTGCAGCCGAGCCTCCTGGAAGAAGTTGAGGCAGTTCAGGGCAGTCAGGTTCATCTGGAGTGGACAAGGCATTTGAGGTTCTTGGCGAAAGGTGACCAGAGGCCTGAGACTCCTGTGAACTCGCTTGATATGAGTGCCTCCTCTTGGGATGCAAGGGGAGAGCCGGGAATCCTTTCCTGATGGAGCAGGGAAATGACCCCTCATCTGGAGCTGAGCATGGGAAAATGGATCTCCTTTTGAGTCATGGCGGGACCCTCGGCAGTCCTCTCATGTGGGGACGGGTGGGGCGGGAAATTCTTGGGTCACAGCAAGGGTGTGAAGGAGCCTTTGGAGGTTCAAGATGGAAGGGGTGATTTCCCCTGTGATGCTGCAGCAGACAATGCACTCACCCTCCCAGCAGGAGAGAGGTTTCTCATTTTTCTCGAGTTGCGGTGGGGTCCTTTCGAGTTTCGATGGAGACCCCAGGAACCCGCTGCTGTGGCCTCAGGAGAACCCAGACTTCATGCGATTTGATAGGCACCTCTGGGGATTCGTCCCCAGACGTCGTCGGGTCCCCAGTCCTCATCTGGTTCTGAGGCCAGAGCCTGTGCTTGCCTCGCCCATGCTGACATAGGTCTTGGTGTTCCCCTGGAGCCCCCACAGGGGTGTCAGGCCTCGTCTCACCTGGAGTCGTGAACAGCTGCTTTCCTCCCCAAATGCAGCAAGAGTGTCCAGATCCCTGTCGAGCGGATACAGGGACCAGTGGCTTGTCCTCCAGGTACCCCTGGGGCTATCACAAGGGCCAGTGTGCTGGAGTCGAGCCTCGGGTTGACAGTCGAGGCAGTGCAGGGCAGTCAGGTTCATCTGGATTGGACGAGGCATTTGGGGGTCTTGGGGAATGGTGGCCCAAGCAGTCAGACTCCTACCAACTCTTCAGGAGGGAGCACCTCTTCTTGACATGCGAGGGGAACACCGTGAAACCTTTCCCGTCAGAGCAGGGATAGGGCCCCTCATTTTGAGCTCAGTAGGGGAAAACAGGGCTCCCCTGGAGTCTTGGCGGGACCCTCGGGGTTCCTCTCGAGTGGGGACGCGTGGAGCGGGGACCTTCTTGCCTTCTTGGGTCACAGCAAGGGTGTGAAGGGGCCTTTCGTGGTCCAAGAGGGAAGGGGTGATGTCCCCGAGGAGCCGCATTGGACAATGGTCTCTCCCCGCCTGCAGGGAAGTGTCTGGTGTTTTTCGAATTGCGGAGGTTTCCTCTCAAGTTACTACAGTGCCCCAGGGATCCAACCCTGTGGCCCCAGGATAGGCCAGTCTCCATGCGAGAGGCCAGGCACATCTGGGGATTCTTCCCCTGTGGTGCCAAGTACTCAATCCCATTCTGGTGCTGAGGCCGGAGCGTGAGCTTTCCTCACCCTTGCCTACGTAGGTCTTGGGGTTCCCCTGGAGCCCCTTCGATGGAGTCAGACCTCATCTCGCCCATAGACGTGCAGGGCCACTTTACTCCAGGGTGTAGCATCCGTGTCCGGCAATCTGTCGAACAGACAAAGGGATCTGTGTCTTGCCCTGGAGGTACACCAGGGCAATCACACTTGCCAGTGTGTCGACAGTCGAGTCTCGGGGAGGCACTCGAGGCATT
>SJYW01032698.1:0-10025 GCA_006410735.1 Raphicerus campestris | reverse complement strand
TCCCTTGGACAGCAAGGAGATCCAACCAGTCCATCCTAAAGGAAATCATTCCTGAATATTCATTGGAAGGACTGATGCTAAAGCTGAAGCTCCAGTCTTTTGGCCACCGATGCCAAGAGCTGACTCATTGGAAAAGACCCTGATTCTGGGAAAGATTGAAGGCAGGAGGAGACGGGGTGATGACAGAGGATGAGATGGCTGGGTGGCATCACCAACTCAACAGACATGAGTTTGAGTAAGCTCCGGGAGTTGGTGACGGACAGGGAGGCCTGCCGTGCTGCAGTCCATGGGGTCACACAGAGTCGGACACAACTAAGCTGAACTGAGTGAAACTTTTAGGAAATGGAGCACACTGCCCTTTGATGGTTGCTCAGTGTACCTGATATCTGCAAATACTTTCCAGAAAACTGTGGGAGCAAGCTGCAGCATATTTCAAGTGCATTCGTAATTATTGGTTGTTTCTAAAATCTACAGTCTTTATTAACGTGAGTTGGAATCTGCTCTGTCTTTATTGTGTATTTCTTGGCATCCCCTTGTGCATTCTAACTGGGTTTCTGTCCGCTTGGTAGGAGGTCGGTTATAGAGGTCAGCCGAGCACTGAAGGAGCTCTTCCACGAGGCCAGGGAACGAGCCTCCAAGGCGCTGGGGTTTGCCAAGATGCTGAGAAAGGTGCGTTCACAGTCCTGACGAGCTGTTACTTATTTTTTTTTCTTTTATCTTATTTTTTTAAGTAATTAATTTTTTAATTGAAGGGTAATTGCTTTACAGAATTTTGTTGTTTTCCGTCAAAGTCTGTTTATTTTTTAAAAAGCTAACCCTAAAGAAGTTTCTCTGTAACTGTGATCCTAGGACCTGGAAATAGCTGCAGAGTTCATGCTTTCGGCCCCAGTTAGAGACCTTCTGGATGTTCTGAAAGCAAAGCAGTACGTTAAGGTGCGTAGTTAAGGCGGTAGAATTATTTTACCTTTCTTACTCTAAACAGAAATTTGTGTTAAAGATGTAGGTAGTAAACATTTTAGGCTTTGCAGTCGATATGTGGACCCCTGTTTTAAGACTGACCCATAATTTCCCAGTGCTATAATTAGAGAAGCAGGGTTCTTCGTGCTTACTAACTTGTGTTAAGGATGTGGATGAAAAACCCGAAGCGTGCACAGTGACATTTCTATAATAGATGCTGTTCTTTAATTCAGGATTTTGGATCGTTTCTCTTCCAGGTACAAATTCCTGGGTTAGAAAACTTGCAGGTGTTCGTTCCAGACGCTCTTGCTGAGGAGAAGAGCATTATTTTGCAGTTACTCAATGCAGCTGCAGGGAAGGACTGCTCCAAAGACTNCAGGTACAAATTCCTGGGTTAGAAAACTTGCAGGTGTTCGTTCCAGACGCTCTTGCTGAGGAGAAGAGCATTATTTTGCAGTTACTCAATGCAGCTGCAGGGAAGGACTGCTCCAAAGACTCAGATGATGCGCTAATTGACGACTATCTACTTTTGACCAAACATGGTGACCGCGCTCCAGACTCTGAGGACAGCTGGGCTGCCTGGGAGGCGCAGCCTATCAAGATTGTGCCTCCAGCGGAAACAGTTGACACCCTGAGAAGCATGCAGGTCCGTCTCACCGCCTTGCCTGGAGGCAGTGTCGTTACTGTTACTCTTGTTGTTTAAGTCGCTCAGTCCTGTCCCAGACTCTCTTTGACCCCATGGATTGTAGCCCCTCAGGCTCCTCTGTCCATGGGATTTTCCAGGCCAGAATACTGGATTGGGTTTCCATTCCCTTCTCCAGGGGATCTCCCTAACCCAGAGACTGAAGCCAGGTCTCCCGCATTGCAGGCAGATTCTTTACCCCTGAGCCACTGGGGAGGCCCCAGAAACACGTATTGCTTAGACTTTGATGTTTTGATGATTTTGTTTCCTTACTGTACTAAAATATTCTAGGAAATTCTTTAGTTGTACTGAAGTATTTGAAATGTTTTATATCTTTCCTCACTTCAGCCAGGTACGTAAGTTAGAGGCACCCACCCGTGACCCGGAAGGAATTGTCTCCCTCGTTTAGTCTGTCATTGCGGACATCTCAGCTCTTCAAGTGTTGATTTAGTGGCTAATCGCTCTTAACAAGACAAACGTTTTACCTTCTCGCCAGCTCCTTGACTCCCTTTCTCTGCGCAGTCAGGTTGCCAGCTGCCTCCCTGGCGGTGATCCTCTGACAGTTGATGTGCCTCAGTAGCTAAGGCTGTAAGAAGCCTCTCTGGCCACTGTGTTCAGAGAGCATAGCACTGATAGACATACTCTACCACGTGTAGGACAGACAGCTGGTGGGGAGCTGCTGTGTAGCCCAGGGAGCTCAGCTCGGTGCTCCGTGATGGCCTAGAGGGTGGGATGGGGCACAGAGGCCCTGGAGGGAGGGGATGTTCACAGTGTTGAGCAGCGGAAGCGTGCCGTCCAGCACTGTACAGGAATTGTGCTCCAAGTGACAAACACACACAAGCTGTGAGAAGCCCCTCCCACCTCTGCGCTCAGCTCTGGAGTGGCGGGGAGTGCGCACCCGCACCTCGAGCTCGCCCTGACTGCCCGGCGCCTGCCCCCGCCCCGCAAGCCGCCTGTCTCAGTGACCGGCGCTCCGTCCACTCCGGTGCTTAAGCCAGGATGTGGCCGAGCATGCGCGCCCAGCCCCTGCCCTCTTCCACTTAAGCGGCTCCCCCGCCCCACAGCCTTTCCAGCCAGGGAGCCTTCCTCTGCATCCCCGGGGTGGCTCCTGGATCGGCGCTGATCGCCCCTTTCCTGCGGCAGGGCCCCACTTCTAGTTTCCCTGCTTCAAGCCTCACCTTTCCTCCCTCTCATCCGGTGCTCGTTGTGGTACTTCCAGAGTGATCCTTACAATTCATACATCTCCTCACAGGTCTTCTCAGAATACTGCGGTGACCGCCTCTTAAAGAACACGAGTAATACGGTCTCGGCTTCTGTTTTACGCAAGGCCCCTCATCTCCCATTCTTACTCCTGCATTCTCCGTCTTCACACGCTGCTCCAGTGCAGACACACACTCTCAGTCCCTGCTCCAGGAGGATTGTGTCTTGGAGTTCTAGCATACTTCAGACACTGCCTGCCCACACCATCCGGTGGGGTTTCTGCCCACTGTGCTGGAGAGTAGCCGTCGGTGCCCGCTGCAGTGCTCCAGGGGAACAGCTGTAGTCCAAAGATGTGCTTTCTTACCAGTGCTTGCTGGCTGGGGGGCCCAGGGGTCGGTGGTGTTTTGGGACTGGGGGTTGAGCTAGCGTGGACAACTGACCAGGTCTGTGTTTAAGCCCTGTGCTTGCTTTTCTTCCCAGGTGGACAACTTTTTACTAGTTGTCATGCACTCTGCACAGCTCATAATCCATAGAAAAGCTTTCCAGCAGTCCATTGAAGGACTCATGACTCTCCGCCAGGAGCAGACTTCCAGTCAGCCCGTCATCGCCAAAGCTTTGCAGCAGCTGAAGGTACTCCATTGTCACCTCTGTCTTAGCTGTCATTTATTTGTATCTGGTACAACGCAAGGGAAGAGTTGGTGTGTTATAACCTAAGTATTCCAGGGACTTGAAGTCTTAAATTGTCCTCTCCATTCTCTGTCTCTTCCCACGTTTCCCATGTCTAAGTTAAAATTTTCGCCCATCTTCCTTGGAACTGTGGAACATTAGGATTGGAAAGGGTGAAAATTTGAATAGTTACATGACTTCTTAAGGTCACATCTTTGGTTAGTATTGGACCTTAGGTGTCTTCCTTCCTAACCCAGTGTATTTCTCCTTTAGCAATTACCAGTATTTACTAGAGGTACCGTCAGTCAAAAATGTGTAATTTAAAAAAAGATTTATTCTTTGACTTAATAGATGATTCAGTCAAATTGATTATAATAGAGAAAGCCAGTTGTGGCTTATGGACAGGCAGAAAGGCTTTCACAGTTCATGACAAGCTAGAGCCTTGCCTTTTCTTCCCATTTTCCCCATTTTCCTCCACTTTCTATCTGGTGCTCCATTCATCACTGTCCCACAAGCCATCCGTTCTCTGCCACATCTCGGCTTTGCTTCCTGAAGAAGCACTTCTTGAAATTACAAGTAGTTTCATAAACGCTTGTTCTTCTTCTGCCATTTAGATTTGCCTTATTTAGCTGTAAACATTCCCCTTTATAGATTGTGCAATAAAAGTCACTCAGTCGTGTCTGACTCTTTGCGACCCCCATGAACTACACAGTCCATGGAGTTCTCCAGGCCAGAATAGTAGTAGGTAGCTGTTCCCTTCTCCAGGGGATCTTCCCAACCCAGGGATCAAACCCAGGTCTCCCGCATTGCAGATGGATTCTTCACCTATTGAGCTACCATGGAAGCCCTGTAAAAGCTTGGCCCACTTTAAGGTTCCAGCTCTCACATAATCCAGTGAATATGGCCCATTCGCTAGCTGACGAGCAAGAACGTGAATCATCCCATCTGAGAATAAAAACTTCATCAAGCTTACACTTTTTTTTCTTAAAGAGTGGCATTTTGTTTCACAAATCCTGCTCACAGCGCTAATTAACGTTTTGCCAAAAGCTTTCACTTTTCATCTCAAGTTTGAAGGATTTGTTAACAAAATAAGCTGCTCATCACATACAAATAAATGATACAGATATTCATTAGAGAGTTATCCAGCTCCCTTTCCACATGCTAACATTGAAGGAAAAGAGAAAGAGCAGAGAGCGCATCGCCAGGCTGGGTTCTGACCCACATCCAGACACAAACAACGCCGGGAAGCCCAGCTGGGAAAGGGTCGTTACGTTCGTGTGTGTGGAAGGTCGAGTGGAAAGGGAACCGAGTTTGGAGCTGTTGTACCGTTGATTAGGGAAGACGACAAAGCTTGTGCTGGGGCGGGGCTTTCCAACACTTTGGGCCGGTCAGTAATTGTTTGGGGAACTGTCCTGTGGCTCAGGTGGTAAAGAATCCTCCTGCAATGTGGGAGACCTGGGATTGATCCCTGGGTTGGGAAGATCCTCTGGAGGAGGACAGGGCAACCTGCTCCAGCGTTTTTTCCTGGAGAATCCCCACGCACAGAGGAGCCTTGCGGGCTATAGGTCATGGGGTCACAAAGAGTGAGACACGACTGGCTAAGCACAGCACACACCTGTGTGTTGTCGGGTGTCTGGCAGCATCCCAGCCCTCTGCACAGTGGATGCCAGCAGGTTTCACAAGTCTCTGCCCACCCCTCCCTACCCTGGACAGCCAGAATCCAGCATCGCCCGTGTCCCTGGGGTGGCAGAACTGGCCCCAGCTGAGAACCGCCCTGAGGAGGACGAGGACAGTGTGACTGGTAACACTGTAGAGGTCTCTTGGAGACATGGCGTTAGCTTACTCTGTGGCGCTGAAATCCTGCTAACACTAGAGCACGCACCAAGGGGAGACGCAGCGGTGGCTGATGTGCAGAAATGTTGAGGCTGTGAGCATCTATTCAGAGACCACCATGTAATCAGGCATGGTGTTTCAGATGGGTGGTTTTCCTCTTGTATCTCATCAGGTCTTAAGAATACCTAATACAAATAAAAATACCAAACTTTTTTTCTCCTTTCATCATTACTTTTGAATAACCGCAATAAATATGACTGTACTGTATTATAGTGGTCAGTGTCGGTGTGATGATGAAAAGAATCTTCCTCTAAAATAGGATAGACATTGTGTGATCCATTCCGTTTCGGATTAATCATGGTTTGGGATTCTTTAGAACGATGCCTTAGAGCTCTGCAACAGAATAAGTGATGCCATTGACCGAGTGGACCACATGTTCACTTCAGAATTTGATGCTGAAGTTGATGAATCCGAGTCTGCTACACTGCAGCAGTATTACCGAGAAGCCATGATCCAAGGGTACAATTTCGGGTTCGAGGTAGGTGAAAATAAGAGGCAAAGCACGGTGCAGCTGTGCCATAGCTTGGTAACTCACTGACAGAAAGCGCTAGGGATCTTGCAGGGCATAGCGCATGACCCCATTACTGTAATCACAGCCTAGTCCAGAAGGATGTCAGAAATGTTGGGTTCCTTTTAAAGTGTCAGATAGATACCCGGTTTTTAGATTTAAGCTTATGAGTAACACCTTTGTGAAACTGCATTTGAAGACATTGTTTTCTCTGTAACTCTTCACACTCTTTTTATAATACGTAAAGTTCACTATGACATTTAAACAGCATTATACAATGTGTTGAGTATTTGTATAATTGTTGTCTTCTTAATTTTGATACACATGAAATCTTTACAGTATCATAAAGAAGTTGTTCGTTTGATGTCTGGCGAGTTTAAACAGAAGATAGGAGACAAGTATATAAGCTTTGCCCGGAAATGGATGAATTACGTGCTGACTAAGTGTGAGAGCGGCAGAGGGACGAGACCCAGGTAATGACCGAGTAGGGCGACTCCTTTCTGAGCCCTGTATGGGCTGGAGACACCCCATTCTGATGTTTATGGGGGGTTTCTGAGCAGATGATGGGAAAGCAATTGGAACTCTTTGACAATCATTTTTTTTTTCTTTATGAACCTATCCACATAAAACTTTGATAACTCTTGAAATACTCTTCTTTTGTAATCGTTCCAAAATGAGTTACCTTTAATCAGTTCACATTCTTCCTGGACAGCTCTTCTTAATTGCTAATCTTCTTTCCTTCTTTGCTGGTAAAGTTTACACCCATTATTTACTGTTAAATGGAAAAGAAATCAGTCGCCAGTTCCTTTACTAAGAAGCCTTTCTCAAAACGCCCTGCAATCGTACTGCACGCGAGGCAGATAGACACACACGTGTTTTGTCCTAGGTAGTAATTCTCCAGTCGGATTGCCTTTCAGCGTTGAGTAGACTGAAACGGCTGTGGCGCTTGCTCGGCTGTTTTGTGACTGTTGGACTTTTCTGCGTGACAGGTGGGCAACTCAGGGTTTCGACTTCCTGCAAGCCATTGAGCCTTCATTCATCTCTGCTCTGCCAGAAGACGACTTCCTGGTATGGGATATTCTAAAGCGCTTTTCCTTAAAAAGCAAGTGGGTCGTGCTCTATTTCTGATCGTGTAGTTTTTTTATTAATATAGAAAGTGGTTCTTCAGTATTTTCACCTAATCGTAATATTAATGCTGAGACGGTACTGCACTCTAATGAGCTGACCAAGTCAGTGTACAGTTGTTCATGCAGCCTGGCGCCTGCCACATACGTGTCAGCTTTGTATTTTATAAAGTGCTGCTGCTTTTTAGCAGCTTACTGAGGAGGAGGAATAGCTGTTCAGTTCCGTGTGTCTTTTTTTGTTTTGACTGCCACACGTTACTGTGAGACCTCGGCTCCCTGAAAGTCAAGGTGTTAGTTGCCCAGGCGTGTCCAACTCTTTGTGACCCCATGGACTATAACCCGCCAGGCATCTCTGTCCATGGCCGTCTCCAGGCAAGAATACTGGAGTGGGTTGCCATTTCCTTCTCCAGGGGATCTTCCCGACCCAGGGATCGAACCCAGCTCGCCTGGGTTTTGATTCTTTTCCGTCTGAGCCACCAGGCTGTCCACTGGTTCCCTGACCAGGGCTCAAACCCACGCCCTCTGCAGTGGAAGTGCAGATTCTTAACCACTGGCCCACCAGGAAAAGTCCTGGGTGGGGTGCTTTAGAGCATCATGCCAAATGTTAAATATTATCACTAGTATTCAAATAAATTCTGTCAGATCAAGAAGATGTTCAGATGGGTTCATTTCAGCCTCCAGATAGAACAGAACAATCATAGGAGAAGCCCTTTGCTTCTGCTTGCCATTGCACTGTGGGGAGTTGGATGCCAGTTTGCTTTCACTTATAAAAATGGGATTGTATATTGTGTTATCTTAAATTATGTTCAGTGTGTGTTTAATTTGTGTTCATACCTGTTTTCTCTTAAACTAACTTTGAGAATATTTACTTGAGGGAAGCATCTTTCTTTTAAATATGCTGAAAGCTTAATTTGTGCTCTGTAATCATATGATTGAGAAAGTGCCGTTTCTTCTCTTCTCCTTTCCCGTTTCCCTTGGTTTCTAGAGTTTGCAAGCCCTGATGAACGAGTGCATCGGCCATGTGATCGGAAAGCCGCACAGCCCTATTACAGGTTTGTACCTTGGTAAGAAAGCAGGAAAAGCGCCTCTCCGGGGGCGAGCACGTTGTCCCAGTACTGCAGCCCTCGAAAATGCTTCGGAGACTAAGAACATTCAGGAAAATGACAATGAAAGTTGCGGGAATGAGGTGAATACAGATAGAACTCCACAGTAGCTTTTCTGAATTTAACAAGAACATTAAAATGTGAACCCAAGGTGGTGATTCCGTTCTCCTCCTTCAACTCTTACCTTCTGGGGAGGAGAGACTTGGAGAAACACTTCTGTTGAGAAGCAAGGCGTTTCTTGCCACAGGTGGTGAGTGTGAGTATTCTGCCCCTGCTTCCTCACCTTTGGAAGGAGGAAGAGTTTATTTTCTTAACAGCTTTCCCAGGTACCCACATTCTTCACCCATCTTCCCAACTAGAAGATTCCTAATTGCTGCCCCACCCACCCCCCACTCCTGTTTGGTTTTATTTTAAGAAAGAAAAAAAAATTATGCGATAATATACTCAGATTGCAGTTTTCAGTTATAGTTAATATATAGTTTTGCAGTGTATGTTAAAACTTCAAAGCAGAATATCAGTAAAAAGCTATCTTACCCCATTCTTGAGACAGTAAACAAAAGCAAAACTATGTTTATGTGTAATAATCAGAAAAGAAAACTTTGACATTTTTAACAATTTCGATTACACAAAATAAAATAATTCATAAATGGTAAATTTATTAAGCACTGGCATTATCTTAAAGGGCGCTCGCTAGCTACTAAAAGTTAGTAGACTAGGTTTTAATGCTTGATTTCTCTATCTTTAAAATTCATCCAATTTGTACTGCTTTTTCTCATTTCTGTGACATGAATTGTCATTTGTAAAACTATTTGAACATTTTATATAAAACATTCCATATTCTCATCAAAATTTTCATTAAGCATATTATGACAAATACTTTGAGTTTCTGATTTCCTAAAACATTTCCATAAGAATACATGATCAGTAATTCAGTAAAAAATGTTGTTGTTCAATCACTCAGTCGTGTCCAACTCTTTGCAACCCCGTGGTCTGCAGCATGCCAGGCTTCCCTGTCCTGCACTGTCTCCCAGAGTTTGCTCAAAAGTAAAAATTACCTTCCCCAAATATTTTTATCAGATTTATTAAAGTAAAAATTACCTCTTCAAAATATTTTATTGCATAAGGAATAATTTATTTATAGACGAAGAAAACTTCAGTGCAAAAAAAAGCATGTAGAAAATGAACGTGTAGAAGAACGTTACGAGAGAGGAAAGCTAGCTCCTCCCTGTGGAGCAGGGGCTGTGGGTGTGAGTCACTGGCGCGCCGCCCCCAGGCCGCCCCCCGCGCCGCCGGTGGGACAGTCGGTTCGCGGCTCTGTCTGTGGACACAGGTGTTCTTCGTCCTCCCTGCCCCGCACTGGCCTGAGAGCCAGGTTGCCCCAGGGGTCACGGGAGTCGAGCGGCCTGGGGCTGCTTTTTGGACATCTTTGAGCCTCCCCTTCTAGTGCTTAAGATCGGGTGCGTGCTGAGGAGGGTGCCAGCGTTCTGTGAACTGCAGCGTCTGCCCACGGCAGGACTCGCCCGTTGGTCGTGTGCCCTGCCTCACGAGGAACGAATGAGTGTGAGGGCGCATCCCTGCCATCGTCCCTTGCTTTCTGCCCCCCCTCGACTGTCACCATGAGAATGGCCGGATGCTCTGTCATCACAACCAGATGGTAGCAGTCTGGTGTAGAACCTTCTGTTTTTCTCTCTGTACTCATGTAAGTACACACATGCATTCTACCGCACCTTTCTTTATCGCTCATATAATCACACGCGCATACACACTGCTGGCTTTCTTCCCCCTCCTGTTTACTGTATAAAAATTGGATCACTGTGGATATTAATCTCTGACAGCTGTAGAAATCCCTGCATGTCAGCACGTGTAGGTCCAGCTCCCTCTCTTCAGTGGCC
>SJYW01032692.1:548543-559599 GCA_006410735.1 Raphicerus campestris | reverse complement strand
CTGAGTGAACTCCAGGAGTTGGTGATAGACAGGGAGGCCTGGCATGCTGCGATTCATGGGGTCTCAAAGAGTCAGACACGACTGAGCAACTGAACTGAACTGAATCTCAAATTTTGAGGATACAGTCTTATCACTTTACCAGGTGATGCTAGTGGTAAAGAACCCGTCTGCCAGTACAGGAGACATAAGAGATGTAGGTTCAATCCCTGGATTGGGAAGATTCCCTGGAGGGGAGGACATGGCAGCCCTCTCCAGTATTCTTGCCTGGAGAATCCCCATGGACTAAGGAACCTGATGAGCTACAGTCCATAGTGTTGCAAAGAGTCAGATACCACTGAAGCAACTTAATACACATGNTTCCCTGGGGGGGAGGACATGGCAGCCCTCTCCAGTATTCTTGCCTGGAGAATCCCCATGGACTAAGGAACCTGATGAGCTACAGTCCATAGTGTTGCAAAGAGTCAGATACCACTGAAGCAACTTAATACACATGCAGTGTGTATAAATTGATTTTAATTAATCATAGATTTTAAAATTCATGCATGTTAAAATCATGATATGACTATGTACTTAAAAGCCACAATATCACATTACTTACTTGATAACCTTAATTACTTGTAGCATAGTTGTTAAGCAGAGGGAATTTCTCTCAGCAGCCAAAATAATTTGACACAGTATCCATGCATTTACTTTTCCATCTCCTAGCAGTGAATTCTTTGGATTCATGCATGTTGGTCTCTATTCCATGACACGGTTCCTAGAAAATAAAAAACTCTTAAGAAGCTAGAGTATTATTAAACTGAGAGGAATTGTCTGAAAAGTAAATTGGTTTTTGTTCACCTGTTTAAAGTTGTATTTTTTAATCAGTAGATAATATCATCAGCACTGAATCCAGTATTTACACAGAAGATATGAAAGTAAATACCTTATAGTACATCTGCAGCTTGTTCTACCAGAAATTTAGTGACTACATACTGTCTATAAACAATTTAAATTTGTTGTTCTGAAAAAAGTCTTTAATTTTTAACATGTCTTATTAACCTTATTTAATTATTCAGAGTTTTCTCAGAATTCTTAAAATTTCACTTTTGCAAACTATAAGTGACTTTGTCTTCACCAGTTTCCCTCGTGGTTGCAGGTAGAGCACCACACTTCTTTTTGATGGGCAGGTATTCTCTTAAAGAAAACCTTTTCTCAGAAGTCTCTTTCTAACTCCTTGATCTAAATTGGCAAACTTCCAGCAGTGAGATTAAAAATAAAGAATTTCAAGTGTAATTATTTAACTATTTTTAAAGTTTCCACAATTTTACAAATAACTCATCTTCAAACTTTTCCATAAAACAATTCCTTACGAAAAGAGAATGAGAACATAAAGTGTCCTGGCTTAGTAAGGCAGGGAAAACCTTTAGACCATGCCTAATGTATTTTAGCTTAGCACTTAACCTTTCAAAGTACTTTGATGTTTTTATCTTGCTTTTTCATATGGATGTATATATTCATAGAGCAACAGAGGAGGGGGTTGGTTCTCAGGCCCTGGGATACCTTTCAAATACAAGATGCCTGCCCTTTTGGAACTGATTCTAGTAAGAGAAGTGCTAAGGCTGAGAAATAAATAAAATGTGAGAGCGTATGTTAGGGTAAAGGAAGTGGAGGGCCCAGTGGTCAGTTAGATAATAAGTGGCACCCTGTTTTAGATGAGGTGGTCAGGGAGGCTTCTCTGAAACAGTGGCTCAGCATGGCCCTCAGCATTGACTGTTATTCCTGTAGCTCTTCCTGGTAACTCAGGAAGCTGTTGTACTTAGCAACATGTAAAGTGTGTTTTGTTTGTGACATGTTTTATCTTTATGCTCTCTTGTCATAACATTGTGGCCGAGAAGTTGAGTATTTAAAATCTAATGTTGAAATACTTCTGTGTAAAACTGACTTCTTTGCCAAATATGTTTAAAAAACAAACTTTATAAAGGTGTTTCTTTTTTTAGGAATGGTGGAAAGCAGCAGACATAATTGGAGTGGGCTGGATAAGCAAAGTGATATTCAGAATTTAAATGAAGAGAGAATCCTAGCTTTACAGCTTTGTGGGTGGATAAAGAAAGGGACGGATGTGGATGTGGGCCCATTTTTGAACTCCCTTGTACAAGAAGGCGAATGGGAGAGAGCAGCTGCCGTGGCATTGTTCAACCTGGACATTCGGCGCGCCATCCAGATCCTGAATGAAGGGGCATCTTCAGGAAAAGGTATAGGGTTATACACTAAGTTACATGCCATTCGCCGAATCTGTGAAAGAAAAAATGCTGATGATTTTTAAAACTCTAATCAGTATTTTTGGTAAATTTTTTTGAAAGAGAAATTAGCACAGAACTGTATCTATAAAAGTAAATGTTAGCCCATCACTTATGGTTACATTTATGAAAAAGAAAGTGTCTTAATTGGCTTTGTAATATTACAAAGAATACACAACTGTTATTTCAGTGTTTTTTCTTTCAAGATAATAAGTTGGCCAGAAAGTTCATAGATAGAAACATAACATAACCATACAATGTTCACATATATTTTGACCAACCCAGTAGTTTACATACATTTAAAGATATTTTTTCTTGGAGACTAGAACTACTTTAGTTTGCTNCAGTGTTTTTTCTTTCAAGATAATAAGTTGGCCAGAAAGTTCATAGATAGAAACATAACATAACCATACAATGTTCACATATATTTTGACCAACCCAGTAGTTTACATACATTTAAAGATATTTTTTTCTTGGAGACTAGAACTACTTTAGTTTGCAAGCATTTTTATGACAAACATTTAAGTGTATTTTAGTTTATACTTTACTTTTTGTTATGGTTTTTGGTTGACTTTTTGGAAACTGAATGACACTTTTAGTTAGACTAATATAAATTCTTATAAAAAATCATAGTTTGATCTGCAAAAGTATTTCTGCTTGAATCTGTTTATTTAAACATTGTATCCATTTAATATTTTTTTAAAAGAAGAAACAAAGGTAAGTGTGATAAAATTTTCACTCTGACATTTTGCAAGAGAAAACTCAGAGAAATGAATCTTAATCCAAGAATTCAAGTTTTTTTCTTATTGGGACTATTTCATCTCAATACCTCAATTTTTAATATACTTTACTAAATTATGTATGAGTATTCAGAATATTTGGTGGTCCATTTAAAAACTAGTACAGTTCTGTTTTACTGCAGGAAAAACACTTGAAATTAGCTGTAATATGTTAATTCTGCATGTAGTCTAAAAGTTGAAAAAGCTAATGTTTTGCCCAGATTGGCCTCTTTTCCTTCACTTCTACATAAATCTGCCCCGTTTGAGAGTGCAGTAAAAGATACGCGGTGATGGAAGAAAGAATTGATATTTAAAGCCATTTCTAATTATAATTTTACTATGATAATTTTTGTCATCTGTTCCTGGAAAATTTGGTGTTAAACACCTATCTTAACAATAGAGGAAAAATATCTTCAGTGATTTGAATAACCTTATTGAGGACTGGAGAAAAAATTTCACTGAATCAAATAGTTCTTTCCATTTGGAGAGGGATTGTTCTAACCAGAATTCAAAAAGGATACTCCTTGGTTGTGGTGGTGGTAGCACAGGAAGCAGGCACAATTAACTTGGGGAAAATGTTTCTAGAAATGAGGAGCAGGCTTAATAGCCTGTTCTTAATAGAACATACAGTGGAAAATGCTGTTTTATTTGGAAAAGAAGTAAATGATTAGAATTAAGAAACATAATAAAGTTGCTATAATGAATGTAGAAAACACTTAGAGTAAAAGTTAATAGTGAATTTAATTTTGTCTTTTGAAGCTAAACTTAGGTTAGATGGCTGGGCCAGCCGTAGGACTGACTGCCGGCCTAGCCACTCATCAGCAGCCCATATGAACTACCAAGAACAAATGTTTAAATGACTATTGGTAACAATATGTTACCAATATGTCTAAATACAGTTTGTGGTCATTCTGGTCATTAATTTTGCCAGAGAAAAAAGTATAATACTGTAATAAGAATGCTGAAATACTGACTTTTAGTACTCTGCTGATAAAACACATACATAAGCATGGGTATTATATATGTAGAAATAGGAAAACAAATTGATTTTGAAAATTGTAGTGCTGAGATAAAATAATATTTACTATCAACACTTTGAAACATCTTTAGGTAAAAGACCTTGTTCCTGAAGTTGGCAGTGTGCTTTGCTACTCTGCATTTAGGTCCTTAAGCAGTAACATCCTGTGTAGGGATCTGCCTGGAATGAGAATTCAAGAATTAAAAGATGTGCTTGTCCTGCCCAAGGTTTGCAGTGTGGGTAGAAATTTATTTATTTATAAAAGTGGAAGTTTTTGCTCATGGTTCCTGCCAGATTATCTAGCATGTGTCAGAACCCTTATTCTAATGGGTTTATTTTTCTGAGGGTTAAAAACCACCCTCAGATCTTTATTTGTTTATGATTGAAGAACTTAAAGAAGGAACATTAAGCTTTTTATTACTTTGATCAGCTAGTTCTTTTTAAAACGCAGGCGATCTGAATCTTAATGTGGTAGCAATGGCTTTATCGGGTTACACGGATGAGAAGAACTCCCTTTGGAGGGAGATGTGCAGCACTTTACGATTACAGTTAAACAACCCGTATCTGTGCGTCATGTTTGCATTTCTAACAAGTGAAGCAGGATCTTACGATGGAGTATTGGTAAGCCAAGCTGATTCTGTTTCATGAGACTTCTTTTAAGATAAGAGTTTTTAACATAACTTTGTTAAAATTTTCAAATGTCACTTGCGTAAAGTAACATTCCATTTTGATGTATTTATATTATTTTAAAACAAGGTATCTTAAAAATTTGGAGTTCGTTGATGGCAAACTGAACTTGATTTTTTTAGAGGTTTTAATAAAATTTAGAGACATAGAAGGATTAAGATTTTATACTTTAGCTGAGAAACTGAGCTCTAGAACTCTACAACTCCAGATACATATATTTTATATTGAAATATAATCTTTTAAATGTGCATATACTGTTTTTTCTTTTTTTAGTTAAGTAAATCATTGCATAATCACTGGTGGTCAGGATGTCCAAATATCTTATCTGAGTGTTTGTCCTTTGCAGACATGTAGGNAACTCTACAACTCCAGATACATATATTTTATATTGAAATATAATCTTTTAAATGTGCATATACTGTTTTTTCTTTTTTTAGTTAAGTAAATCATTGCATAATCACTGGTGGTCAGGATGTCCAAGTATCTTATCTGAGTGTTTGTCCTTTGCAGACATGTAGACATGTCTGGAAGACATGTTTGGAAGATAAATGACCACGCTACTTACAGTGGACTATTTTTATTTTTTCACTATTTGGTCTTTTTATTGCTATTTTTTCTTTCCTCTCTCTCCTGCTTTAACCACTTATGACCACATTGCTAAATAGGTTCTCTATCTCAAAGTGGGAAAAGAAAGAAGTGAGCGTTGTTCATCAGTTTTATTATTGGGTTTTAAGCTTCACCTTATTACCACAACTTTATTGACATTTGTTGGGCTTCTTTCTAGCAATGAGAAGAGCTGTCAAATGTGAAATGTATTTCAATTTTTTTTTTAGCCATTGTAAATGGCTTTTAAAAATACACATTGATAATTGATTTAGGTCATAGGAATTTCTAAAAACGTGTTTTATTGAGATATTTAATGAATATGTTAATAAATGTTGGTGTTCCTTTTGACAGTTATTAGTTTATATATTTTGTTTACTTTTAACAAATTACTATTGAACTTTTTAAACCACTTCATATTAATATCCAACAGCATGTTGGGGTTCTTTTGCTTTGTTTTTACTATTACTACTCTTTGTAAAATAGAAGCCTTTAAACATTGCATCTTGAGAAAATAAAATACTTTCAGGAAGTAGTAGAGGATAATGAAGACTAGAAAAAGAAGTGGATTGTTTAGAGTTTAAATTGATAGAGAAGTATATTGCCTAATTATTAAACTTCTGTATTTCCAATTAAGTGATCTATTAAAAATACCCTCTTTTCTTACACCTAAGTGAGGGATATCATATCTTGAGTAGGAAGTTTATATTTCCAAACTGTGTCAAGAATGTACCTAATTAAACTTTATATGTAAGTAATAATTATCATTGTTCTTTTTTAAAAATTGTAAGTTACAGTAATGTCGTGAACGGTTTTGAATTGGGAAATCAGAATATATAGGCCTGAGTCCTTGCTCTCAGTTTCCTACACTAGTCAGGTAACTTCGAGGTTTTAGTTTTTTCATCTGTAAGATGGGACATATAATATTTATAACTCTCTCCAGATCAAAATAGTAACACGTGCAACATAGTTCAAGAGTTAAATCTAGTTTGTACCAAATATTTGTCTGTCTAGTTTGTCTCCTCTTTAGGGCAGAACCATATTTTATAATTGAGAAAACACAACTAAGATATCAACTGAAATGAACCTGTGTTTAAAGAGGAAAACCGTACTTCATGGACTGAGTTCAATATAAATAGGATCTTTTATCCACCCTTAAACTGTATTTTTACTTATCAGAAAATTAATTGTACCTTCTACATTTATGGTAAACACTTTTCAAAATAGTATTTTACAATATTGATAAGTATACAAAACCTTAATGTATTGTAATGCCTCTTATTTTGCTACAAGCCACCTACCTATATGACAGTATTTTACTATAGCCACAAAAGTATGTCTCTTTACTTTTAGAGTATGTTTTAAATCTTTGAGTTGAGAAACATGTATTGATATTTCTAAATCCTGGGCAAGTATATTTATTGATAAGTCACAGATTTCCTAAACTTGCTGATTGTAACTTAGAAGCCAAGGAAAGGTTTCCTCAGTTTCACCAGAATAAATTTCAGTGATGAAAGGATTATTGGCATCTTAAATTTGATAAACTGTACACCATTGTTTTTGTTTTATGTTAAAGTTATATAAGACTGAACTAGTTTTAGTTTTTTTTTAAAGTAAATTGGTCNAGTTTCACCAGAATAAATTTCAATGATGAAAGGATTATTGGCATCTTAAATTTGATAAACTGTACACCATTGTTTTTGTTTTATGTTAAAGTTATATAAGACTGAACTAGTTTTAGTTTTTTTTTTAAGTAAATTGGTCATCTTTACTTTGTATGAATAACCTTAGCACTGAGTTTTCTGAGCATTATATTAAGAAAGGCATCTTAGTTCATGGCTCTGCCATTATATACACAGTAACTTATTAATGCATTTGAAAATCAGGTTGTATATTAGGTATAAAATATCTAGTCTGCAAAAATTTAAAACTCACAACACCTGAAAGTAACTCCTTGCTTCTTCTCTTCTTTTCAGTATGAAAACAAGGTTGCCGTGCGCGACAGAGTGGCATTTGCTTGTAAATTCCTTAGTGATAGTCAGGTAACAACTAATTTAATTTGATATTTAAATTGATTACAATTTACTGTCAGTGAATTAAAAACTAATATTTATGTGTAAATATGTGTCTGTGAGGTTTATATAAAAATTCTTCTAAAAAGTGAGGTAATTTCGTTTAGATTGAGACATAAACATGTATCATACCTAAATGTATTTATTTAAGAATGCTGACTTAACAAGAACCTACTGTATAGCACAGGAAACTATACTTAATGTCTTGTAATATCTGTAAGGGAAAATAATCTGAAAAAGAATGTTGTCTGTATGTATATATGTTTTATGTACAGCAGAGTGATTCATATATGTATGTATAAAAGAGCAAAATGATTCATGATTGAAACTAAAACCAGCATAAACCAACTATACTTCAATTTAAAAAAAGGAGTCTGAGTTAAAAGGAGTTTGTTTCTGCTATGATGAGTGAGATTAGTCAGTAGGTAAAGATGTTGAACTTTGTAGTTTAACATCTCTTAGTGATGCTACATTAAAGAATTTCTTCATTTTCTAATACAGTGAACAGGTAGTACATGAGGGTTTGGCAACCTACTGCAGTATTCTTGCCTGAAAAACTCATGGACAGGGCATCCTGGCGGGCCAAAGTCCATGTGGTTGCAAAGAGTCAGACAGGACTTAGCAGCTAATACTTTCACGTGAATATGCTATGTAGATAGTGAGAGAGAAACGTACATAACTAGCTAGTAATACAGTGTGCTAAGTACAATAGTGCGACAGTGCTAGGGGAACGTAAAGCAGCCTTGGCTAGAGTTCGGGGTAGGATGAAGTCATGGGTTGCAAAGAGTTTGACACAGCTAAGAGACTGAGCGTGCATGCAGCACAAATCAGGGAAGACCTTATAAGAAATGGTTTGGTTTTTTGTTTGTTTAGAATAAGATTATAAAGGACTCATGAGCTTTACTGGGTCAAAATCCCAAAAGAGATTTCCAAGTTTTGTTTTGTTTTTTTTTTTGCTTAAGTTTACTGCAGTGTGGTTGTTTGATAGCGCTGTGTTACTTTCCGCTGTGCAGCAAGGTGCCGCAGCTATGCTTGTGTGCATTCTTCTCATATTCTTTCCCATTACAGTTTATCACAGCATATGGAATATAGTTTTCTGTGCTGTGCAGTAGGACCTTCTTGTTTATCCATCCTACATATAAGAAATGATTATTGTTGGTAATCTTGAAGTTCTCTTCCAATTCAGATTCCATGACTCTATTACATCCTAATAGCCATCAAGAACTTTGCATAATAATGACTGTTGTTGCTCAGATGCTCAGTCATTTCCAACTCTTAGCAACCCCATGGGCTGCAGCCCACCAGGCTCCTCTGTCCTTGGGGTTCTTCCGGCAAGAATAGTGGAGTGAGGTGCCATTTCCTCCTCCAGGGAATCTTCTTGACCCGGTCTTCTGTGTGTCGCATTGGCACTTTACCACTAGTGCCAGTTCTTTAAATTTAAAATAGTAAATTGTCTGTGGATCTTTTATAGAAAAATTAACAAAACATAGTAAATACATTTCCTTTTTAAAGAAATATTTTAAATGATCATGAATGCTGTATTGTAATTTGTAATAGATGCACGCTTAAAGATCACATATCTAGGTTTTCACAAGGGCTTTTGTTTTCAAATGTTTTCCATTAAGAGTAAAATTGTTCCAAATGTAGAATTTATGAAGCAGAAAATACCAATAGTGAAATGGATTGCTTTAGAAAAATCACTTAGAATTTTCCAGTTAAATAGGTACATCGAAAAGTTGACCAATGAAATGAAAGACGCTGGAAATTTGGAAGGGATACTGCTTACAGGCCTCACTAAAGATGGAGTGGACTTAATGGAGAGTTATGTCGACAGAACTGGAGATGTCCAAACAGCAAGTTACTGCATGTTACAGGTTAGTGCGATATGGCAGCAGCAGTTTATTAAGGAGAAAAAAAAAAACGCTTAGCCTTCTATTTTCCTCCCTTACAGAGTGGATATGCTCATTTGCTTACTTAGGATCTTTAGGAGACATTTAACTTTAATTTTAATTTAATCACTTGATCTACAAAAGACTTCTGCCTTATTTTATTGTCCCTAAGCCTCCTGCATTGGATTACCCAGTTTTTCCTTTCCCTTTGAGACGTGTCAGTCTTGAGTTTATATAGAGTTCAAACGAAGCAGAAAAATCTCTCTTTGATTTCTGATTGTTGACAGAACAACACTGTCTACAAAGAAATTGCCTTTCCCTGATCCGAATTACTGTACCTCTTTCTTGAAGTACAGAAGGCAAGTTACACACAGCTCTCAATTCTCAGTATTCCCTTTTATTCTCTCATTTCCTCATTTACTAAATGAGCATGACTCGGAGTAACCATTCATCTATTTTTCCTCTCAGTTTTTACTGCCCACTGATTAAAAATGGATTCCTAGTGAAGATTCCCTACAACTTTGCTTTTGTTGGAAAAATGGTGACATTTTAGAGCATTTTCCTGAGATTTCCTAGCTCTCCAGCAGATTTTACCCTTTCCTGGTATTCTCTTTCCTGTTCTTATCCTTTTATGCAGTATAGTAGCTTGCTGCATACTGGGTAAACAAAGTAAAATGCTTCCTCCCCCGACCCTACCTTCTTAGGATCAAATGTAAATATTGGCCCACAAACCACAAAGTAAACTTACCTTAAGGTATCAGGCTGCTGTCCTTCTATAGCATAAGGTATCGTTGTTTTGTTACCAGAATGAGTTTGCATCTGTTAAATCACGGTATAGATATATGGCTATGAAATACACATGGTTGGTAACCTCTTAACAGGGTTTATAAAATATATTTAAAATGCAGTGGGGGAGGGGAAATTAAAAAAAATAAATAAAATGCAGTGTATAATTGGATCTTGGTTTAAAAAAACCTAGTCTGATAATCAGCTGCCTTTTAATTGAGATGTTTCCTCCCTTTATAGGGTCAAGATTTAGTCTCCCATCTGGCTGTTTGTTTGCTGTTTTGTTTTTCTGTTCCGTTCCTGCCTTCCTGTGGCTAATTGAGTATTTTAGTATTTTACTTTATTTCATATGTTGGCTTTTTAGTTACACTTCATTTTCTTCTTCTTTTAAGTAGTTGCTCCAGGTCTAACAATATGCATCCTTAACTCATCAGTCAACAATTTAACTCCTCATAGTTTACATTTTAGAGAAGACAATGGCACCCCACTCCAGTACTCTTGCCTGGAAAATCCCATGGACGGAGGAGCCTGGTGGGCTGCAGTCCATGGGGTCGCTGAGAGTTGGACACGACTGAGCAACTTTCACTTTTCTCTTCCATGCGTTAGAGAAGGAAATGGCAACCCACTCCAGTGTTCTTGCCTGGAGAATCCCAGGGACGGGGGAGCCTGGTGGGCACAGAGTTGGACATGACTGAAGCGACTTAGCAGCAGCAGCAGCAGTTTACATTTCACACCTGGTATATCATGCTTCCTCCTTCACTCTTTCTCTTCCTGACATTTTCTGCTTTTTGCTTCATATTTCGTGTTTCAAAAGTGTTATCACAGTGTAATTCCATTTACAAATCTCTCTCCTTTGTCCTATTGTCATGTATTATGTTTCTACATACATTATAAACTCCAACTTATAGTTTAGTATTTTTGCTCTTAACAGTTGATTTTCTTT
>SJYW01032692.1:520875-539117 GCA_006410735.1 Raphicerus campestris | reverse complement strand
CCCCATCATTTGTTTTTAACAAATGTAGTATGTAATGTTTTAAATGCACATTAGTCTTGACTTGTTTTAATCAAGGACTTTCACTTCTTACATTGCATGTTGATCACTTTTTTTATGGCCTTGAAAGAAAGCATTAGTCCCTCAGTTGTGTTCAGCTCTTCATGGTTCCATGGACTGTAGCCCGCCAGGTTCCTCTGTCCATAGAATTCTTCAGGCAAGAGTACTGGAGTGAGTTGCCATTTCCTTTTCCATCTTTCCAACCCAGGGATTGAACCCAAGTCTCCCCCATTACAGACTGATTCTTTACCATCTGAGCCACCAGGGAAGGCGTTGCTACTAATAAATAGAAAATAACAATTTGAGATAAAAATCTACTACAGTGAAAGAACAAGGAAGCAAAATATGGTGTCTAGTAAGTTCTGTGTGAACTTAAATACTTAGAAATAATCGAACTTAATATGTCTTTTGGACCATAAGTCTCAGCAAATTGTGATGGCTAGAGTGCTGTTGCTTTTTGCTAGATACTAGCTTTTTAGGTTTTTCTCTTTTTGAAATAGGTAAGAAAAGATAAAACAGTTTTCTAGAATTTGAAGAAAATTAAACCATAAAGCATTTTAAGCTCTGTTACAGAGTCTATTAATTTAATGAAAAGCCAGCACCAAGGTTTATCGAGTCTTAAAGCTTTTTCATATTTGCTTCAAATTTTTTTTTAAATACGCTGTAGATATAAAGTCTCTATATAAATTTGAATACTTGTTTAATACACTAAGTTAAGGCTGATTACTAGGATGACTCAAAGATCCTCGTGGAGCTTATGATATGTAAGTGTATAAATGAGCATGGATAGCTAACATAAAATAAATTATATGTTCTAGAAATGAATACTAGTTCAGAATCTTTGGGGCTTCCCAGCTGGTGCCAGTGATAAAGAATCCACCTGCCAGTGCAGGAGATGCAAGAGATGCAGATTCAAACCCTGAGTCAGGAAGATCCCCTGGGATAGGAAATGGTAACCCTCTCCAGTATTCTTGCCTGGAGAATTCCATGGACAAGAGGAACCTGGCAGGCTGCAGTCCATGGGTTTGTAAAAAGTTGGACACGACTGAGCAACTGAGCATGCCTGTCCACAGGTCCTTTTATCTGTCATTCCCAAATCTCTATAATATTTGAAAAGCCAAAGTTTAGATCTGTTGTGTTTTTGGTTTTTTTTTGAATTTTCAAAATCTCATTTGGCAAAAGAAAAAAATCTGTTCAGGATTGACATGAGGTTATTAAAGTTCTTATTTCTCTTGTTTGTGAACATTCATATATTTCATCGCAGAAATACTGTTGTGTTTAATTACAAGATGCTGCCTCAGAGTTTTCCGGGGGGTGTTATTTAATATTTGCTCATTATTTTTCTAACATCCCTAAATATTTCAAATTCTGAAATACACTTGGCTCTCTAAGGTGAATGCTGCTAAGTCGCTTCAGTCATGTCCGACTCTGTGTGACCCCATAGACAGCAGCCCACCAGGCTCCCCCATCCCTAGGATTTTCCAGAGAAGAACACTGGAGTAGGTTGCCATTTCCTTCTCCAATGCATGAAGGTGAAAAGAGAAAGTGAAGTCACTCAGTCATGTCTGACTCCCAGTGACCCCATGGACTGCAGCCTACCAGGCTCCTCCATCCATGGGATTTTCCAGGCAAGAGTACTGGAGTGGGGTGCCATTGCCTTCTCCTCTAAGATGAATAAGGGGTATTTTAGATATTTTATAAAGAAAATACTAGGAATTTTGAAAGAAGATAACATTGTTTCTATCTGAAAAACACCCCCACCACCACCAAAATAAAGATACCATTTATCTAGTCCTCTAAAGTTTGATAGATTTAAATATGTGAAGATTTTAGAGAAGCCTGCCCAGGTTGTAGACAGAGTACAAAGTATGTACTAGAGTAAAGAGATTGGTTAAGGTGGTAATTAGCACGAGTCTGTGGAAACCACTGAATAGATGAGTGTGACAGGTCTAGGAAACAGTGTAGGGAAGTCAGGAGAGCCTGCTTCTGATGTTTAAAGGCAGATTGAACTGAGTTAATTACAGAGCAGTAAGCGTTTTCCTTCTTTATTCTGTAAAATCAGAAGACTCTTGAATTCTTAAAATAGGACCTGCTGCTGCTACTGCTAAGTCACTTCAGTCGTGTCTGACTCTGTGCGACCCCATAGACTGCAGTCCACCAGGCTCCCCCATCCCTGGGATTGTCCGGGCAAGAATACTGAAGTGGGTTGCCATTTCCTTCTCCAGTGCATGAAAGTGAAAAGTGAAAGTGAAAAGTCGCTCAGTCGTGTCCAACCCTTAGCGACCCCATGGACTGCAGCCCACCAGGCTCCTCCATCCATGGGAGTTTCCAGGCAGGAGTGCTGGAGTTGGGTGCCATTGCCTTCTCCGAAAATAGGACCTAATAGAAATCAAATATTGGCTCATGGCAGTGTAAATAAAGATTCAGGTGTACAAACCTCCTTGTAACTCTGTGTGCAGTTAAAGATGCATCCATCCATCATGCTTTGTGATGCAAATACCCAGAGTTTCCATAAGTTTATTTAACTGAGGGTTGCAAGTTTTTACACAGAGTTGAGCTTTCAAAGTTGGACCTCTTTTGAAGTGTCTCATTGAATTTATAAGTATACATATTTAGTTATGTTTATAAATTATAAACTAATATTTAGCATTAAAATTTATAAACACTGTCTATTTAACAGTGCCTGTTTTGCTAAGAACTAGAAATGTTACAGTAAACAAAACAGACAAAAATCCCTGCCCTTATAGAGCTTAACTTTTCACTGCGGTACAGTTGTAAAAGTTATAATATATATTTGTTTATTCTTCTTCTTACTATCATCATTATTGTTTTGTTATTCTAGTTAGTGCCTAAGTGAAACTCTGGTTTCCCCTTACCTGTTCTGTGGCACTTACCTTCATGATTTACTATAAATCTTTTCAATTTAAAAGCCCTTTGAGGGACTTTCCAGAGTGGTTAAGACTCTGGGCTTCCACTACAAGGGGTGCAGGCTCCAGCCCTGGTGGGGACTTAAGATTGTACATGCTGTTTGGCATGACCAAATATATAAAATTTTAAAATAATTATTTTTAAAAATTGAAAAATAAAAGCTGTTTGATCTTTAAAAGCCTTCTCACATGGCAGTGAGGTAGTGGTGGTGTTTTAAGCTTTATCAGAAGCCTAAGACTTACTCTGTCCTCGATTCAGTCTGTTTTCTCTATGGATTAGAAGTTACAAAAACAAAGAGGAAATCACCAGTAAGAACTATACACAAAAGTATAAAATGCTTTATCCTTAAAAGGTCTATATTTTCTTTCTCCACTCTTTTCCTTCCTTTCATTATTATTTTTATTAAGCTTTTATGAAGAATTTCAGTGTGTATATATCTTAAATCCTTGAACCACCTTTCTATCCTTTCATCTTCATACCATTACAAAAAGAGATAAGTATATTAAAAAACTGTTTGCAAGACTGTCCCAGCAGTAGTGTGATCAGCAATGACCCAGGTGAACTTTTGAACATAGCATTATGTCTTAATAGGTACACAGTTGCTTATTTAAGCTTAATATTTTTACTTTTCTATCCTTTTCTCTATATATGGTCATAAAATATTTTGATTTGCTATTTAAGAACGAAATGAAACATTAAGGTGGCCAAAATTAATAGAATGAGGATTTTTCAAGCATTGCAAGTTAACATAAATGTGTGTGTGTGAATGTAAATGTATAAATAACATTTTTTCTTCAATTTTTTGTGGACTCTAATACAAATGTATAGCAATGTACATATCACGTACTGTGATAAATCAGTCGTCAGTGGTCTCCCACCCTGCTTAAGATAATACTGTCTGTACCAGTCCCTTGGGTCATTTCTCCCTGCCCCTTCACACCTCTTTGGACTCCTCCTCAAAAGTCACTACTGTCCTAAATAATCTGTTGTTTTTGTCTCTTGCTTGTCTGTGTAGTTTTACCACGCATTTACTTTTGCCTGTGTTTTAAACTCTGTAAATGAGTCAAATGGCATATATCCTTTGACTTGCCGTTTTTACTCAGCATTTGAGTTTTTTTGTATTTTAGTCTCAGTTGTGCTGATGAATGTAGTTGTGATTTATTCATTTTTATTACTACTTACCATTTATGACTAACACAAATTCTTCCATTGGACATTTGTTTCTTTACAGATTTTTACTGTTATGAACATTCCTGCATGTTTCTCCTTTCACTATGCACAGAAGTTTCTTTAGTTCATTTTCATGGAAGCCAAGGGATTCCTTCATGACTCAGTGTAAGGAATCTGCCTGCAAATCAGGAGACCTGGCCGGGTTCAGTTCCTGGATTGGGAAGATCTCCTGAAGAAGGAAATGGCAACTCATCCCAGTATTCTTCCCTAGAGAATATATGGGTAGAGGAGCCTGGCAGACTATAGTCCATGGGGTCTTAAAAGAGTTGGACACGACACAATGACTAAATCGCCAGAGAGTTGCTGAGTCATACTGTTTGCTAATGTTTTATTTAGAATTTTATGTCTGTTCAGGAGGGAGATTGGCCTGTAATCTTCTTTTTTATGTTACCTTTGTCTGGTTTTGTTAGCAAAGTTATACCTGCCTTATGAAAGGCATTAGGGATTTTCACCTCTTTTCCTATACTTTGGAAAAGTGTGTGTGCGTGCTGAGTCGCTTCAGTTGTGTCTGACTCTGTGCGGCCCTGCCAGTTTCCTCTGTCCATGGGATTCTCCAGGCACTGGAGTGGTTTATCATTTCGTCCTCCAAGGGATCTTCCCAACCCAAGGATCAAATCCACATCTCTTATGTCTCCTGATTGGCAGGTGGGTTCTTTACCTCGAGTGCCAATTGGGAAGCCCTGAAGTTTGTGTAGAACTCACCTGTAAACCAAACTTGGTATTTTCTTTATGAGAAGATTTTTAAACTACTGATTATTTCTCTAAAATTGCTAATTCGGATTACTTCTTAGTAGGTTTGATAATGTCTGTTTTTCCACTTATTATTGACTATTAAAAATACAAGAAATTCTGGTTATTATTTTTCAACCTAAACTATATTCTAACGTTAAAACTGCTATTTCAGTATGATGTGTGATTTGTATTTTGACATAATTTCAGATCTACATTTTAAGAAATTTTGAATCAAGTATTATGCTATAGTTAATGAAGATCATTGTTTTTAACCCATAGGAGGATCCAAATCAGATGAAAAAGTAGACTTGAGCAAGGACAAAAAATTAGCTCAGTTTAACAACTGGTTTACATGGTGTCACAATTGCAGGCACGGTGGACATGCCGGACACATGCTCAGTTGGTTCAGGTAATCGGTACATTCCTTCTTTAGTAGGCTTGGGGTTACAGGAGATAAAGCAGAGGGCCTTTTAAACACTTCAGGTTTATACAGCCAGAATATGGATGGATTTGTTTTTTACTGTCACTTAAGTTAACACAGATGGTGCAGACATTTGTATCACTAGTTTGTATAATCTTAAACTATAAAAATTAATGCTTACAATTTAAGAAACTTTAATAAATGTATGGGTTAAATGTTTGAAAAGCATTATTTAATTTTATTTAGGGAGAGGATATATTTATAGTTTTTTACAACTGACTGAATATCCCATCATATGTAAGGTCTAGTATGTAACTGAGTTAAATGATAGAATACATGTCAAACTCCTGTAATAGTTATCTCTTATATATGCTTGTTATGCAGAAAATAAACATTTCATACAAAGGAGACTCAAGATCATATNAGGTGGCCAAAATTAATAGAATGAGGATTTTTCAAGCATTGCAAGTTAACATAAATGTGTGTGTGTGAATGTAAATGTATAAATAACATTTTTTCTTCAATTTTTTGTGGACTCTAATACAAATGTATAGCAATGTACATATCACGTACTGTGATAAATCAGTCGTCAGTGGTCTCCCACCCTGCTTAAGATAATACTGTCTGTACCAGTCCCTTGGGTCATTTCTCCCTGCCCCTTCACACCTCTTTGGACTCCTCCTCAAAAGTCACTACTGTCCTAAATAATCTGTTGTTTTTGTCTCTTGGTTGTCTGTGTAGTTTTACCACGCATTTACTTTTGCCTGTGTTTTAAACTCTGTAAATGAGTCAAATGGCATATATCCTTTGACTTGCCGTTTTTACTCAGCATTTGAGTTTTTTTGTATTTTAGTCTCAGTTGTGCTGATGAATGTAGTTGTGATTTATTCATTTTTATTACTACTTACCATTTATGACTGTAACACAAATTCTTCCATTGGACATTTGTTTCTTTACAGATTTTTACTGTTATGAACATTCCTGCATGTTTCTCCTTTCACTATGCACAGAAGTTTCTTTAGTTCATTTTCATGGAAGCCAAGGGATTCCTTCATGACTCAGTGTAAGGAACCTGCCTGCAAATCAGGAGACCTGGCCGGGTTCAGTTCCTGGATTGGGAAGATCTCCTGAAGAAGGAAATGGCAACTCATCCCAGTATTCTTCCCTAGAGAATATATGGGTAGAGGAGCCTGGCAGACTATAGTCCATGGGGTCTTAAAAGAGTTGGACACGACACAATGACTAAATCGCCAGAGAGTTGCTGAGTCATACTGTTTGCTAATGTTTTATTTAGAATTTTATGTCTGTTCAGGAGGGAGATTGGCCTGTAATCTTCTTTTTTATGTTACCTTTGTCTGGTTTTGTTAGCAAAGTTATACCTGCCTTATGAAAGGCATTAGGGATTTTCACCTCTTTTCCTATACTTTGGAAAAGTGTGTGTGCGTGCTGAGTCGCTTCAGTTGTGTCTGACTCTGTGCGGCCCTGCCAGTTTCCTCTGTCCATGGGATTCTCCAGGCACTGGAGTGGTTTATCATTTCGTCCTCCAAGGGATCTTCCCAACCCAAGGATCAAATCCACATCTCTTATGTCTCCTGATTGGCAGGTGGGTTCTTTACCTCGAGTGCCAATTGGGAAGCCCTGAAGTTTGTGTAGAACTCACCTGTAAACCAAACTTGGTATTTTCTTTATGAGAAGATTTTTAAACTACTGATTATTTCTCTAAAATTGCTAATTCGGATTACTTCTTAGTAGGTTTGATAATGTCTGTTTTTCCACTTATTATTGACTATTAAAAATACAAGAAATTCTGGTTATTATTTTTCAACCTAAACTATATTCTAACGTTAAAACTGCTATTTCAGTATGATGTGTGATTTGTATTTTGACATAATTTCAGATCTACATTTTAAGAAATTTTGAATCAAGTATTATGCTATAGTTAATGAAGATCATTGTTTTTAACCCATAGGAGGATCCAAATCAGATGAAAAAGTAGACTTGAGCAAGGACAAAAAATTAGCTCAGTTTAACAACTGGTTTACATGGTGTCACAATTGCAGGCACGGTGGACATGCCGGACACATGCTCAGTTGGTTCAGGTAATCGGTACATTCCTTCTTTAGTAGGCTTGGGGTTACAGGAGATAAAGCAGAGGGCCTTTTAAACACTTCAGGTTTATACAGCCAGAATATGGATGGATTTGTTTTTTACTGTCACTTAAGTTAACACAGATGGTGCAGACATTTGTATCACTAGTTTGTATAATCTTAAACTATAAAAATTAATGCTTACAATTTAAGAAACTTTAATAAATGTATCGGTTAAATGTTTGAAAAGCATTATTTAATTTTATTTAGGGAGAGGATATATTTATAGTTTTTTACAACTGACTGAATATCCCATCATATGTAAGGTCTAGTATGTAACTGAGTTAAATGATAGAATACATGTCAAACTCCTGTAATAGTTATCTCTTATATATGCTTGTTATGCAGAAAATAAACATTTCATACAAAGGAGACTCAAGATCATATTTAACTCTTACTTTGAGGGCTTCCCTTATAGCTCAGTTGGTAAAGAATCCGCCTGCAATGCAGGAGATCCAGGTTTGATCTGTGGGTCGGAAAGACCCCCTGGAGAAGGGATAGACTACCCACTCCAGTATTCTTGGGCTTCCCTTGTGGCTCAGCTGGTAGAGAATCCGACTGCAATGTGAGAGACCTGGGTTTAGATCCCTAGGTTGGGACGATCCCCTGAAGAAGGGAAAGGCTACCCACTCCAGTATTCTGGCCTGGAGAATTCCATGGACTGTATAGGGGTCAAAGTCCGTGGGGGTCACAAAAAAGTCGGACACAACTGAGCGACTTTCATTTCACTTAGAGTGGTGTCAGTGGCCCTTACTCTTCATTGCTATCACTTTTGCACCCAGTTTGTCACATTGGCTTAAATTTAAACTCTGAGCACAGACAGTTATGGTCATAACTGTAAATGAGATATATTTACAAAGTAAAGCTGTTCATTTTTCAGTAACTTCCCCATGTTCAGCTTGGTGCTTATTTCTAGTTTAACGCTTTTGGTCTTTAGGTTTTAATTCCTGTATCTTTCCAAATGCCATTTTGAAAAATTGCATTATAGATATGAACAGGCTATATGATAAATGTGTATAGGAATGTGTAGTTTAGATTTTTAACTGTGACTTGACTTGTGTTTCAGGGATCACGCTGAGTGTCCTGTGTCTGCATGCACGTGTAAATGTATGCAGTTGGACACAACAGGGAATCTGGTACCCGCAGAGACTGTTCAGCCATAAAATGCTGTCACCTAAAGAGGAACCTTCAGGTGCAAGGCTTCCTAATAGAGATCCTTCGTAGCTCAGAAGCATACCTCAGAACAAGCCACTCATACTTTCCTGTAATGGGAAAATAAATCATTCTATCAAATCAGCAATTTGATGTTTGAGTGATTTTGATGTACTTCACAGACAGAGACAAATGCTGCTGAAATGAACATCAGAGTTTGAGCATGAATTCTGTTCAGTAGGTTGAAGACATTCATTTTGGAAAGAACTTCATCAGGTTTTGTTGAAATTATGAACGCTCTGCAAGCAGTTTCTGAAATCACTAAGAACAGACCTTGAACCCATACGTGTTATGTTGCAATTGGGTATCTTTCAGTAAAATCTGAACACTTTCAAATAGAATAACTTGAATAGTGGTTGAGATAGTAGTTTAAGCTCAACCATGCTTGGTTTCCTTTCAGACAATATTGTGGGTTTTTACTTTTAGAATTAGAAAGACTCCCCCTACCCTACACTGGAGAATTATTTCTCAGTGTATGATTGATACATATTTTTTNGGTCAAAGTCCGTGGGGGTCACAAAAAAGTCGGACACAACTGAGCGACTTTCATTTCACTTAGAGTGGTGTCAGTGGCCCTTACTCTTCATTGCTATCACTTTTGCACCCAGTTTGTCACATTGGCTTAAATTTAAACTCTGAGCACAGACAGTTATGGTCATAACTGTAAATGAGATATATTTACAAAGTAAAGCTGTTCATTTTTCAGTAACTTTTTCCCCATGTTCAGCTTGGTGCTTATTTCTAGTTTAACGCTTTTGGTCTTTAGGTTTTAATTCCTGTATCTTTCCAAATGCCATTTTGAAAAATTGCATTATAGATATGAACAGGCTATATGATAAATGTGTATAGGAATGTGTAGTTTAGATTTTTAACTGTGACTTGACTTGTGTTTCAGGGATCACGCTGAGTGTCCTGTGTCTGCATGCACGTGTAAATGTATGCAGTTGGACACAACAGGGAATCTGGTACCCGCAGAGACTGTTCAGCCATAAAATGCTGTCACCTAAAGAGGAACCTTCAGGTGCAAGGCTTCCTAATAGAGATCCTTCGTAGCTCAGAAGCATACCTCAGAACAAGCCACTCATACTTTCCTGTAATGGGAAAATAAATCATTCTATCAAATCAGCAATTTGATGTTTGAGTGATTTTGATGTACTTCACAGACAGAGACAAATGCTGCTGAAATGAACATCAGAGTTTGAGCATGAATTCTGTTCAGTAGGTTGAAGACATTCATTTTGGAAAGAACTTCCTCAGGTTTTGTTGAAATTATGAACGCTCTGCAAGCAGTTTCTGAAATCACTAAGAACAGACCTTGAACCCATACGTGTTATGTTGCAATTGGGTATCTTTCAGTAAAATCTGAACACTTTCAAATAGAATAACTTGAATAGTGGTTGAGATAGTAGTTTAAGCTCAACCATGCTTGGTTTCCTTTCAGACAATATTGTGGGTTTTTACTTTTAGAATTAGAAAGACTCCCCCTACCCTACACTGGAGAATTATTTCTCAGTGTATGATTGATACATATTTTTTAAGGAGTCTTTTTCTCTCATACACTTTGATTTTAAGATAAATCTTTTGGCACTGACATTTACTGTCTTCCTAAGAAAGGTCAAAATTGAGAATGTGTCGTATGATTTTTTTCTCATATGAGGAGAAAAATATGCACCATTTTAAGGAAAAGTGTATAAAATTTTCCATTTCCACCTTTTCCTTTCCCTATGTCCTGATTTGTCTTCCAAGGTTTCTTTCCCTGTTAATTCATCAACTTACGCTCATCATCTGGAAGCATTGTGCAGAATGCAGAGTCTGTACAAGGTTTTATGTGACCAACCATTCAGCATAATCTATATGTCCCTACTGTGAGAGCCCCTCTTGTAGAATATTCTGTTTTTTCAAAGGTAGATGGAGATGTTGAGGAAAACAGACTCACTGTGGAGACAATTTCATCTTTTTACATTTCTAAAAATAAGTATATCTAGGCCAATACAGGGACTTCATTTTAAAATTTTATTTTTTCCCTTTTCACAGCTAGATAGTTAAAAGATATGAAGATTTATAACATCATCTGACATAGGCAGAGGACTGAATTTCATGGTTGAAGTTGTACTTTTAGAAAAATAGTAAGCCTGAAACTTAGATTTTGAAGAAGAAATATAGAATTTCAGAAGCTTTGATGTTAGCCATTTTACCTGGTAAAACTAATATCCATTAGATTAATTTGCGATAAGACCTAAGTCCTGAACAAAGGCAGATTAAATTTATTTTTTGCTTTGCGGTCTTTTTACAAAAGGTCCTTTTCTAGGAAAAATTGCGTATCTACAGTAAACATCTCATCAAGATGATCTTTTGTTTAAATCAAAGAACTGGAGATAGTTTTCTTATATATGTGTGTATGTATGTATATATATATATATTTGGTTTTTTTAAACAAAGATTGTTACTAAGGGGACTTTTTCTAGTCTTCTAAGTAAGTCTTCCTGATTTCACTTTATTAAAATATAACCTTTACCCTTAAAGTTGCTTCAGGTGAAGTGTTTCTTTCAAATTTACTCTGTCCATAGTATGAAAAATTGGCTTTAATGTCAAACTGTCATATACATTTTTATTTCTCCTTAGCTAAAGTAAGGTNTTATTAAAATATAACCTTTACCCTTAAAGTTGCTTCAGGTGAAGTGTTTCTTTCAAATTTACTCTGTCCATAGTATGAAAAATTGGCTTTAATGTCAAACTGTCATATACATTTTTATTTCTCCTTAGCTAAAGTAAGGTAAATTTTTTGAGTTGACGTTTAGGTTAGGGTTATATCTAAAATATGTGTAATTTTTGGAAATACAATATAAGACATAAAGTCTGTTATATAATATGCTTGTATATAAATAACCAAAGGGTGACATTTTTACAAATAATTGTTTAAACCTTTTTTTGTGTCAGTCTCCTGATATTTTCTGTGATCTCAAATATTCCTATAAGATGTTTATTATGCTTATTTTGCATCTCATTGTATATGGACCATGAAAATAAGTTAAATTTTCATTTTTATTATTAGTTCACTAATATTTGGGTTTAGAAAATGAGAGATTTTACATAAACATGTTAAATAGAAGTGTTTAATAAAGATTTTTTATTATTTAAAAAAATTGACATCAAAACACCTAATCCAGAAATTGTATATGACCACTCTGCAAATAATACAGTAAGATAATATCTGTTACTTTGGTGGCAAATTTGATACTTAATATTAGAAGTAACTTTTTTTGTTGACTCCATTTTTCAGCTTTCCAGAATGATGATTCTTTAAAATGGTTTATTTTAGAAGTATCTTTCCATTGTCAGTGCTACACACAGTAAGTACTAAAGTTAGGAACAATGGAGTTCTGTGTTTAATTGCATGGCTGAATGTAATTTCAGTCACTCATTTGCAGATACTCACAGTATGGGCTTTGAAATTTAAATTAGAATCCTAGCCCCAGTGTCTTGGCTAAGTGACCTAATCTTTTTGAGCTTCAATTTCTTAATACATTCCTCCTTCATAGGGTAATTGGGAGTGTTAGGTTACGAAATAAACATGGAGTGTTATATCTGCGTCACAGAATGCTCTGTAAAAGTGGTGCTTAACAGTCATTGTTACCTAATCTTTATTGGTTACCTGTGTGTCAGTACATTTTAATTAAATGTGGTATACTTTAAACAAAGTATAAATTCCTCTCAGTAGTAAAAATTTCCCAAGGGCATGTTTTTCCAAATCTGAATCAATACAAATCTTTCTTTTGAGATAGAACTTCACTACTTTTGTTTATCCTGTATTTTGACTATTACTTCTTCCCTATATGAAGAAGTCCTCTGAACAACCACCTAGGATTTTAGTGTGATAGAAGAGGGAACCCAGGGATGAAAATTAAAATTTGTGTCAGTTTACACAGCTGACTGGTAACTCTTGAAAACTTGAGATTGTTTTCCTATCTGTGTTCAACTCTTAAATCCTGGCCTTCATAGGAGAAAATGTCTATGATTTTCTCAGTATAATCCTTCCTTTCCTACCGTTCTTTTATACTTGATGTTCATTTAAGTTGAAATACAGGGTAGTGGTGGTAATAAAAAAGGAAATACACTGTGAAGTCTATTTTCCCTTGGAATAGCTATGTAAATTCATAAATAAAGTGAATATCTGCTTCCCTGGTGGCTCAGTGGTAAAGAACCTGTTTACTAGTGCAGGAGATGTGGGTTTGATCCCTGGGTTGGGAAGATCCCCTGGAGAAAGAAATGGCAACCCACTCCAGTGTTCTTGCCTGGGAAATCTGGACGGAGGAGCCTGGTGGGCTGCCATCCATGGAGTCGCTAAAGAGTTGGACAGAACTCAGTGACAGCAGCAACCACAAAGTGAGTATCTGACCCCACAGTATATTACTGAGAACAGTAGTTACTATTGGTGCTTTTTATATGCCGGGTACCGTGCACATTATCGTGTTTTAGGCCTCACAGTAGCCTTATGAGGCAGATTCCCTATTACTGTTCCCATTCTACACATGAGGGGGTTAAGGGGTAGGGACGTTGTGTCACTTGTGCTAGATTATACAGCTAATTATAGCAGAGCCAAGATTTAGACTCCAGTAGTCTGACTTCCCAGTCTGCACTTCTCATGTTTTATACTTCTCTGTCCTGCTTTATGGGCTGTGTATCAGGATAATCCACCATGACAAAGGAGGGTTTACTATATTTAGTATTTATACACCAAAAGAGAAAAGCAAGCAAACATGTCAGTGGCTTTTGGGATATAAAAGGCAGTTGATAAAATCTAAAAATTGGTTCCCGATCTGTACTTTCATTTTGTTTTTAATCATGAAAAGGGAATATTTTTCCTCCATTTTTCCCTGTCCAATTTTATTGTCTGTCTCAAGTAGCCAAAATCAACATAGTGAGGAAATCCTAGAATCCTTCCCATTATAAACTAGCATAAAACAAGTATTACGTGGTTCCCACAGGCTTTGCACACAGCAGTGCAGAAGAGGAGAGTGGGTGAAGGCACAGCTTTGCTCTTTTCCAAGTCTGTAAGATTTGGTGTAGCAGAAATAGCATAAACCGAGAAGGCAAGCAAACTGGTAAGCTGCAACATGCATACAAATAAGACCCTTAATTCACAAAGAATGTTTTCAGGTCCATAAGGAAAAGATACAGGTGGATAATATTTGTCAGGGATTTGTACAGTCAAAATGGCCAATAAACTTTAAGATGGTAATAAAGCAATGATAATTAAAATGACAAAAGGATACTGTTCACTTGCAAGTATAGATTAGAATAATATGCGTTTTCATGGCTATGGGAAAGGAACATTCTCAGATAACTTGTAAGTATATTATGAGTACAAATTTTCCTGAGGAAAATGAGTAATATATATCAAAAGTCTTAAAAAGCTTCATACCCTTTGACAGATGGATTTGGGGCTATTTTCTGGGAGATTAATTGGATAAGTGCACAAAAGTATATGTTTTTATGAAATCACATTGTTTATAATAAATTGGAAATTTAGTATATGTTTTATGAAATCACATTGTTTATAATAAATTGGAAATTTATGTTCAATAGAAGAGTAAAGAAATTGTCACATACATATAAGCTATTATTTGTGAGGGATACTCACAAACTATTCAAATAGTATGGGTGTTTTTATTGACGAAGAATGACATACATTTTGGAGGGAAAGGCAAGTTACAGGATAGTCTGTATAGAATATATTCACATGGAACACTATAGGAGAGTACAAAATTTTAACAGTGGTCCTCTTTCAAGAGTAGGATTTTAAGTGGCGTTTTTCTTATCTGCATCTTCTAGTTTTTCTGCAATAAGAATGAATATAAAAACAAATACACATGTCACAGCACCTTTTGTGTGATCAGTCGTCGCTCAGTCATGTCTGACTCATTGCCATCCCATGGACTGTACCCACCAAGCTCCTGTCCATAGAGTTTTCCAAGCAAGAATAGTGGAGTGGGTTACCCTTCCCTGCACCAGGGCATCTCTGGGAAGACTGAGGCAGGGATCAAGCCTGCCTTTCTCGCATCTCCTGCGTTGGCAGGCCAGTTCTTTACCATTAGTGCCACCTGGGAAACCCCATCACACACAACTTAATGGCTTTTATAAAAATTACCCATGACCTGGCATCTTGTTTTTACCGTAATTAACAATCAAATTATTCTCTGACATGAAGACATTTGCTATAAGGTATTATGAAAAATCAAAACATTTGTTTAGAAAGCCTTTTTTTAGATTTCATATTCTACAGTAATATATAGGAATAATAAACAGATGCAGTTCTTTCTCTTAATCGTCTCTTTCATCATATTTGGAAAAAGTGCATTTAGTTCTCCATTTAACACATTGGGAAATGGATCCATAAGGTAATTCTGGCTTTCTTGAGGTAGTTTGGTTCAGTCGCTTGGTCGTGTCTGACTCTTTGCGACCGTATGAACTGCAGCACGCCAGGCCCCCCTGTCCATCACCAACTCCTGCAGTACACCCAAACTCGTCCATTGAGTCGGTGATGCCATCCAACCATCTCATCCTCTGTCAGCCCCTTCTCCTGCCCTCAATCTTTCCCAGTATCAGGGTCTTTTCAAATGAGTCAGCTCTTCACATCAGGTGGCCAAAGTATTGGAAGTTTCAGTTTCAACATCAGTCCTTCCAATGAACACCCAGGACTGATTACCCTCAGGATGGACTGGTTGGATCTCCTTGCAGTCCAAGGGACTCTCAAGAGTCTTCTCCAACACCACAGTTCAAAAGCATCAATTCTTCAGTGCTCAGCTTTCTTTATAGTCCAATTCTCACATACATGACCACTGGAAAAACCATAGCCTTGACTAAATGGACTTTTGTTGACAAAGTAATGTCTCTGCTTTTTAATATGCTGTCTAGGTTGGTCATAACTTTCCTTCCAAGAAGTAAGCGTCTTTTAATTTCATGGCTGCAATCACCATCTGCAGTGATTTTGGAGCCCCAAAAAATAAAGTCTGACACTGTTTCCATTGTTTCCCCATCTATTTGCCATGAAGTGATGGGACTGGATGCAATGATCTTTGTTTTCTGAATGTTGAGCTTTAAGCCAATTTTTTCACTCTCCTCATTCACTTTAATCAAGAGGCTGTTAGTTCTTCACTTTCTGCTATAAGGGTGGTGTCATCTGCATATCTGAGGTTATTGATATTTCTCCTGGCGATCTTGATTCCAGCTTGTGCTTCATCCAGTCCAGTATTTCTCATGATGTGCTCTGCATATAAGTTAAATAGGCAGGGTGGCAGTATACAGCCTGGACATACTCCTTTTCCTATTTGGGACCAGTCTGTTGTGACTGTTGCCGAGGTAGTGCTATGTCATTAATGACTTTATTTCAATCTTCTCTCTCCTGGATGCTCCTCATGATGTTTCCTGACTTCTACGTTTTGGCTCTGGGCCTGCAGCCGTACATCTGTCCTTTGTATTTAGAAATCAGATGATTATTGTCCAATCCAGGCTAGACTGCATTTTACTCAACTCATTTCCAGTAATTAAAGAAAATGCTGATATTTAAGTGTTGAATTCTGAACATTCCTGCATGTCTAGGCTTCCAGCAAACAATCAGGCATTAGTATGCTTACATGTGCTGGACGCTCACAGGTTATGATTTCAAAGGGTTGATGGCAACCGACATTGCCTTGGAGGAGCTGTCTAATGGAAGAGGTAGACATGAGCATTGTTTTCAGCAGACTCAAATTCACTCAGATTAATATTTGTAATTGCTAGAAAGAGTATCATAATAGCATCTTGTCTCTCTCGGTAGGCCAAAATAAATGTCACTTTATTTAATTTTCTAATTTTGGACTTTCAAACTTATTTTCTAATTAGAAATAATTTGAGGAAGTAGAGATCCATTACATTTTTCAAAAATGCAATTTTCTTGCTGATCTATTAATGGTATAGTATTTTTAAATGTTTTGCTAAGAAGGTAACTTTAGGATTAAAGGATAATTTATGTAATGTCAGAAATAGCAGCAATAATAGTAATTCAGTGAATACAGTTCTTTCATCATTCAATTTGTGAAAAGCATGTTGCCATAACTTAATTTCATGACTGGAAATTGATATAGGAATCTAGTTAGGCTCTTAAAATATAAAGTCATAAAGACAAGAGTAGTATAAAGAGCATTTGAAGAGAGTAATGTATCACAAATTTGAAAGAGGCATTTTAATAGGAAATCATGCAAAGTGTTAGTCTTACATCTTTTTACATGAGTAATATTAGCTCCACTCCGCATGTATGTTTATACAGACGTGGGAGAGAGGGTAAGTGGGAGTGTGTGGGGATGTGTTTGCAAGAAAGTCTGGAGCTTGAGAAGGCAAATGTCAAAACTCATGTTTGTTCACATTTTATTACATTGCACCCAGATACTTGGTTGATGACAGTTTAAGAAGTTGCCACTACCAAACCTGGCAGGTAAAACTAAGTATTCTTCTTAGTATCAAGTAATTTGATAGCTGATTATTTTATAGTAACAATTTGTTGCAGTAACAATAGTAAGAATTAGTAACAATTTCCTCTGCTACACGTGTTAGTTATATCAAAGGAAAAGTACTTTCCTTATCAATTTTGGAATTTGTATTACTCATTAGGCAGGTATACTTGATATTTGTACAATATGAGCATGTAGCTTTATGGCACATAAATGTCCCCCAAGTACAATGAAGATGTTTAATTTATGGAGCAAAATATTCTGCAACTTGATAAGCGTGGGGAAGTTAGTGTGTTTTCTCATCTTAAATATTCTGATCTCCTTCCATTCTTCAAAAATGGAATGCAAGGTCAGTTGTGACTCTTAGGACAAACGCACCATTTTTAAAAGATAGATAAATTTCTGAAATACATGGAACTATTTTTGAAAAAGTGTATATAATTCTCCCAGTGAATTGTAAGATACTGCTGGCTTCCAGAAGAGAATTTCTTCAGGCTGGGAACATTATTTTCCACTGGAAACGTAACACAAACTATATATAAGCTGAGGCAGATTCTGAAGGTCATTTCTTTTGGTAACATTGTTCACCTAATTTGGTGAACATACAATGTTTTTAAGTCTGTTTCATTGAATTCTGTTTACCTCTGTCTTCAGAAAATAGTTGCATGAATTATAGAATACATCTGTTCCTTCTAGAGATCTGAGGAGCTTAAAATGTGTTTTATCCTTACTGCTGATAAAACATATATTGTACAGATAAATGAACCAAAAAGTTAATACCTTTTCTGCTTTGCCTCTTATTTCTCAGTTCTTTTAGAGTTCACTCCCAATATGCAGGATTCTACAGATTTCTAAATAACCTTTCCAATATCTTACGTTAAAGTTTGAGGAGTATATATTTTCTCAAACAGAGATGTCTGAGCAGAGTGAGAATGAATTCTCATAGAACAAAACTTGCGAAGCATATGTGATGGAACTGTAGGGGAAAAGAGCCTAACTCTAATTTTCAATAAAGCTTAAAAATAGCTA
>SJYW01032692.1:505397-516916 GCA_006410735.1 Raphicerus campestris | reverse complement strand
CCTTGATCATATTGCAGCCATCAGCATCATTACTGAAATTGACTGTGCCTTGAGAGGGTTATACTAATAGATTAGCATTTAAATAAAGAATTAATTTATGGCATTAAAAATTTTAAAAAGTCTCCCTTCAGAGTCACTCTGTCATACCTGGTAAGGTTGTTCTGTTTTGTTTTTGCTGATCAGCCACCGTCGTAAAACCTTAGATTAAGCAGAGAAGGATGGAAAAAGGCATAGAGGTTGAGTTGTTCTTGTTTTGAGTACATCGCAGTAAGATTTCCACACTTTTCACTCTCTTTATTAATCATTGTCATGTTGTATGAAATAACATTTATGAAATTATGCAACTTGCATGCAATGATGAACAATAAACTTGCCAAATTATTGTGTTTAGAGAAAAAGTGAAGGGGTAAAGACATTTTTGATAAGGCCAGAATTAGTCCAGAAAAGAAAAAAGTTGGAGGATCGAGATAGAAAAATGATACTCAGATACAGTGAAGTGAAACTTTTCTAATTTTTCAACAAGCAGATGTGAGAATGAGGAGATAAGAGCATCGTAATTCAGGTGTCTTGATGACGTCTTCATTTCTAAAACAGATGGCAGAGCATGAGAGTCTGTAGAGGCCTAGAAAAAAAGTGACAGAGTATAGTTTTGGTAAAGTGATATACCCAAAGAAAACAGCTGGAACTCAGAACTTCTAGTTTAGCATCTCCATCCACTCCTGGAATAACCGCCTGAGAGTTCTGCATATTACTGAACTTAAACTACCCCCTCAGCTACTTTTGTCTTCCAGCACATGACTCTTCATTCCCCTTTATTTTCCCAGTTTCCTGTCTCTGCTCTCTCCTGATTTTCATGAGACCAACTGTTTAACCTACTTCTGGATTAAGACAGCTTCTTGAAATTATATTGGTCACCCAATCAAAGTGTCCATTTTCTTTACAGCTGAAACTGGCTGTACAATGAAATGTAGCCATCACTGGTTTTTTCTCTGTCCGTCTGCTTTCAGCCTACATTGATTAAGATTCTAGTAGTTCGGCTATGGGTGATGCTATTGTGAGTTTTCATCATTTTTCTGGTTTGTGTGTATTTTAGGAAGCTAGAAAAGGCAGCTTTGAGCACTGCTAAGTAGAGGACGCTTTTACCTAACAAGAGATTGACATAAATGAGACTTGTATTTTGGAAAGTGGGCAGAATATGGTTACAGTAAGAGGAAGCAATTTTGTGCTATGAAAAAACATGGGAACATGAATTATGCAAATGGACCAATAACAAAACTTCCTTCATATGTTAAAATTCACAATTGACAAGTGACTCTTCTCAGTTACCATGAGATGAACAGATTAGGCTCAGGTGTGCTAGAGCTGGAGCTGGGTGAGTGACCACACCCTTCTTTATCCTGACACAAGTTCCTCATCAATTACCCTCTTTTTTTTTCAGAAACTTTTTCTGCTTTGTTTTGGAGGCAGCAACTACCGACTGGTCATTCACTGGTTTGCTGTTTTTAGCTCCAAAATTTGGTATGCTCTGACCAATTTTTATTCAGATGTGTGGGTTAAAACTAACAATTCATGATTTTAAATATTTCATGAGTCATTTTTGTCTGTGTACTGAGTCCAGCTAAGTAGAAATTATTTCCAAGGTGTACTATTATACATAGTATATATAATTGTAGCATGTTGTTACAGTTATATGTACAATACAAAAATGTAATACATTGTAAAGGATATTCTATAAATGTACAGTATTTGTTATAAAATATTATTTTACAATGTGTATTTTAATATGTTGTAATATATTCAAACCCTATATGAATAAAACTCTTATTTGCATGCCTGCATTCTTATGAATGGAAATGAATAAATTTGTTTCCTAGGAACAAGTTTCCATAGCTCATAAACACTTAAGTATTTCTCATCAGTGCTCTAGAAGTTTTTCCCTAAACAAAGCAGTCTTTGTCTTTTTCATGACATAGTTTTTCTATTTTAGCATATGTCAGTTTTGAAGTCTGTAATCTGCATTACATATAACCTGCAGGTTGTGAGTGAGGTAGCCACTTTTCCTTTACTGGAAAGGGGAATGTTTTCCTGTGCCACCATGTAATTTGCTTTGCAACAATTATTGCTGTTTGTAACCAGATCTTGTGATCACAAGACACATGTAGCTGAATTTAGAAGCTGTTGAGAACACAGAAGGCAGCATGACTGCTTCTAAATGTCATTGATTTAATGATTTTAACTCATAAAAATTTTTAAAGTTCAAATGCATGAATCCAAATTATTCATTTCTGAAATGTACTTTAAATAAATTTGGCAGTGTTCTGTTGTTGCAAATGGTTGTCTACGCATTAGTTTATTTTTCCAAGTTTCTGCAGTTTCCTAACGTTTATCAGACTACTTATCTCTAGATTCTGTTTTTAAAATTATAGTAGCCAAATGTCATGGGTTCCAGACTTTGTAAGGAGTCCACACCTAGAAGCATATCGTGCTTTATAATCCTGTCTAGCCCTTTGATTAAGGAATCGTGGACGTAAATATAACTGGTTCTTTTTACCAACTATTGCAGATGAAGTTTACAAATGTTTCTTTGTCTACCCCTTTTTTGGTCTGTTTTTTTCTTTAAGCGCTGAAAGAATCAAACAGGGAAACATTATTTTTGTTTAAGCTATCTTAGGTATAGTTTTTGAGTTCAAAGGTACTGGCAATTGTATTTTCTCGGGTTTTTTTTTTCTTAAAATATGTTCTTAAATTTGTATGTCAAATAGGTTTATGTTATAAAATAGAAGGAAGAAAGCAACACAGAACGTATTTTATTCATCTTGAAATGACATTTTTAACGTTTTCTCTACAAAGGATAAAGTAGGATGTTAATGCCATTTTTAGCAGGTTAATATTCCTGTGACAAATAATGGTAATCAATTGACTGTCCCATTCTACCTCCACTGAAGTTTACATTTAGGAAAGTCACATTGTATAAGTTCATGATGAGAAAACAGGAAAGAATAGGCTTTACAGTTGTCTTAAAAACAAGTGAGGTAAAAATATATACATATCATATCTCATCTCAAGTTGTTTTCATGACTTAATCATACCACTGAGAGTGAAGGAAATTGCCCAGTGGGTCAATTCCACTAGGTCACTGAGTTCTAAAAGAAAGAGAAGTCAACAAATTCCCCTGGTTTAGAGGCCGTGATTCTAATTCCTAGGTCCTCCCTTGATCCATAATATGTTCATGTGGAAAACATTTAATAATTTCTGAGGAGATTTCAAGATGAGGCAGCTCCTGGTCCACTGTCTGCCTTTCATAAATGGTCAAATACATGACTGACTAAGGCATAACATCTCTGAGCCAAATGAAAAGAACAATTGGCTCCCTAGGACCATGATCACCTAAAAGATAAATCTCTTGAAAGAAATATATTTTCTCATCAGGTCTAATGTTTGCATAACACTTAAGCTTCCTCAAAAGCTAAAGAAAAATATTAAAATATTTAAGAGAAATCCAATAGTATTTTTGATTTTCTATAGAGATATGCTAAATTAATTTAATGCAGTTTGGCTTTAAATAATCATTATATATTAAGTGAATTAATGAAAATGTTAAGATATAAATAATATTAATTTCCAAAATGAATATCTAAAGTAAAAATAATGTTAAATTATCTAGCTTTTTAACTAGCGTTTATTCAGTAGAAGAATTTCTCCTTACTGATTATCCCTCAAGATTCAGGGTGACAAGATACCAAGATCTTTCATTGAAACCATTTTTTAAAACCTATAATTACTAAATTTTATTGCCTCAATATAACATTTTCTGGTGAGAGATTCTTCTTTCCAGCCAAGATAACTGCCTAATTTTCCTGGGGAATATTTTAACGTTGTATGAAAAGTCTTTTTAAAAAGGGGGCTGCTTAAGTCACAGTGTCATCAATGGCATTGCCCAAAACTTTTTACACTGCTTACTTATTTTCCTTCCAGCTTATGAAACTTGGCCTTCCCTGGTGGCTCAGACAGTAAAGAATCTGCCCACAATGTGGGAGACCTGGGTTCAATCCCTAGATCGGGAAGACTTCCTGGAGGAGGGAATGGCAACCCACTCCAGTATTCTTGCCTGGAGAATCCCCATAGACAGAGGAGCCTGGTGGGCTACAGTCCACAGGGTCATAAGAAGTTGGGTACGACTGAGCGACTAAGCACAGCACAGCACTCAAGAGTTTGAGTACTGGCTGCCTTCTCAATTCTGCATCTTAAATAATGTATTACATAGAGTCCACAGGGATTGTTCTTTACTCACCCACCTACGGAAATAATCTGGTTTAAAAAATAATTTTTCGTATGTGAAAGCACTGCGTATGTGTGTGCTGTTGCTTCAGTCATGTCTGACTTTTTGCAACCTGACCCCACGGGCTATAACTCACCAGGCTCCTCTGTCCATAGGAATTTCCAGGCAAGAACACTGGAGTGGGCTGCAATGACCTCCTCCAGGGGATCTTCCAGGCTCAGGGATCGAACCCATGTCTCTTATGTCTCCCGCATTAGCAGACGGGTTCTTCAGTCCAAATCTTAACCATGAGGAAATACTAGAATATAAGACCTGCTTCTGACACTTGGTAATAGGTAAAGAAGAAACAATGGCATGCTAATAACAAATTTAATCCTTTCCCCCAAGATGAATATATTACACCATAAATTGTTCATAGCCTACACCTCTGGTCTTAATTAGCCATCTCAAAACCCTATACTGTAGGTCAGCTGAGGTCATAAATAACATAAGAGGCTTAACTTAAACCAACATCACAATTAGTAACTCAAAACATATGCTTTATTAAATACTCTGGATTTAGCATCTTTTTATGAATGAGAACCTGTGGTTCTAGGATTCTTAATTTTCTTTCTTTCATGGAATTGATCAGAATTAAATTCCATGTGAATTAATTAAGAGAGGAAACCAAATTGGAGTTTCACTAAATAAAAATACAGAATTTGATTGTTCTTAATCATAGTAGATTTCTTTAAAACTTTAGGCCAGTTAAATATTAAATAGTTCTGAGTTGAGACATGTTTGGAAATTATGCTAAGCTGCCATGGATTGAAATTTCAGAAGGCAAGGACTTTGTATCTCTAGCAATTAGCCCAAGACTAAAATAATTGTTGAGTGACTTAATGCTTTTAAGTTAATACCCTAAAAGACAACCTCAAAATTCTTTAAAGTCAGTATACTAGTTTATCACTCAAAGTGCTTAACTCATCCAGTGAAGAGAAGTTTTCAGAGTTGTTTTAATTTTGTCTTTGTTGGATGAAAATAAAAAAATAATCTGAAAAACATCTGTAAGATTATGACTGACGACAACCTTTTTATAGCTCGTTATTCCTCACGGTAGATTCTGGGTGATATTCCTTTTAGAGAAAGTTTGGTTGTCTTGATGAATTTAAGGTTATCAAAACTCTTCCTGGCTTCTCAGGAAACCATTGAAACCATTCTCAGGAAACCATTTCAGGCTTCTCAGGAACACTTGGAGCTAAGTTTAAAGTCTAATTTTATTTCCTGTTGAGTGTGTTTATAGTTGTTACCTCCTTTTTTTGGTTATGTTTTCCCTTTTTATTTTTGTAGCCTCGTCCTTTATAGACATGTGTGATATATGTTAGTAATATCAGTCTTTTATCCTCAGTCCTCATCTTCAGTTCTTCTTTGAGTGTTCAGCATCATTGACTTCTCTTTGGAACTCTCTTTCCTTGCAGTTCATGATATTCCTTCAGTGAATAAATACTTCGCGAGTGTACTAGGTGTCAGGCACTATTGGGGTCCTTCTCCTGACTCACACCACTATTCCATAAGTGCTCGTTCCCTCCAGAATTTGTCATGGGTTCTGTGATTTTCTTCCTCAGGATGCTGTCCCTGATTTAGGAACACATTCCCCTACTTGAAACTGTTGGGGCCAGATGTGCTTCAGGATTCAGAGCTTTTTCATTTTACAAAAGTCAGAGAGGGTATATTTACTATATGTTATGAAGCATCCTTCCCAGAGTGGCAGTACTCTCTAATCAAACATGGTAATATTTCTGCAGTGAAGCATAGGAATATTTCCAGGAAGTGGGATAAAGACTATGAAGTAGCCTCACTACAGTTCTTACCAGGTTTTGTTGCCAAATGCATTTAGCCCCCAATTTAGGAAAAGGGGGTTTTGAACTGTTAGAGGTTTTGAAATTGCAGATAAGAGATTGGTAGATCTCTTAAACTCTAAATAAATATTAGGCAGATTGCAACTCAAATCTCTGTCTGGTCATACTTTTCCAAATATCTTGTGGACATCTTCACACAAGGGCCTATTAAATACTTAAATTTGTATTGAAGTGAAAATATTGCCTCCTCACCTGTTGATCTCATCCTTGGTTCTTACCTTGTTTAACTCCTAGCATCATCACTCACTGAGTCCTGTGGAATCCATTAGAATATATCCTCAACTCTTGGCCTGCTGTCCCTTGTCACTTCACTGAATTATGGTTCAGGCCTTCATTACCTCTCTTCTCAACTTTGTGGCTTCTGAAACCAGGGTTCATGGACTAATTTATTTATATACTAGATAGCATCACCAACTCAATGGACATGAATTTGAGCAAAGTCCAGGTGACAGTGGAGGACAGAGGATCTTGGTGTCCTGAAGTCCATGTGGTCGCAGAGTCAGACACGACTTAGTGACTGAATAACAACACATGTTAGGCATTGGGAAATACAGATAAGCAGGTTTTTAAACTTCAAGTTCTTCATCTGTAGGAGCCTCTTGGTGGGGAAGGCTAGTAGAATGTGCGTTAGTTGCTCAGTTGTATCTGACTCTGTGGCTAGTAAAGGACTGACTTAATAAATTAAGAAACACTTGGCACATGGATATTTTTCATCCATTAAAAAGGATGAGATAGCTCAATATCTCAATTTCCGAGACTTATTAAAGGAAAAATGCATGTTGCAGGGCAGTATATTGAGCTCCTAGAGACAGTTTATGTAGAGGAAGTTCTGGAAAGCAGCATACCAATCCATAGTAGCATCTTTGGGGAGACAGTGGGAAATTTACTTTCTGATTTTTACAGTGTTAAAAATATAATAAAGCTATATATATACATATATATAACTTCTTAATCCAAAAAAATAGATTATGAGCAAGTTAAGTGATGAGAGGAATATAACATAATGTAACTAACTCTGCTTGCTCATGTTTGGGAAAGCTTAGAGAATATTTTCCTTTGGGCATAGGAACAGACATTCCAATCAGAGCCAAGAGCAAACTCAACAACATCTGGATCTTAAAGGGTCTAGTGTGTTCTGGCAACAGCACAGCAGTGCTGGGGGTTTGCTTCAGGGGAGAGTAGGATTTGAGTCTGAAGTGAGATGTGGGAAGGTCTGGACTACTAATTACAGCTGTGGACTTGGGAGACTCTGGAGGTTGTTGATTTTGTATTAAGTACATTTTTTATTTTGGAGTAATTTTAGATTTATAGACAAGTTACAAAGAAAGAATTCCTCCCCTCACCCCAGTTGTCTCCTTTTATGTTACCTTATAGTTTCCTGGTACATTCGTCAAAACTAGGAAACCAATACTGGCCCATCACTTTAGCTCCAGGTTTTATTCAGATTTCACCTGTTTGCCCGCCAACATCCTTTTTGTGTTCCAGGAGTCAGTCTGTGATCCCACATCGCACTTAGTTGTCACGTCTCCTTCGTGCTCTGTGATATTCCTTCCTCCTTACTTTGACAGTTTTGAGGGGAACTGATCAGTTTGTAGAATGTCCTTCAATTTGAGTATGTTTGATAGTCACTCATGGTCAGACCAGCATAACCCGTTCTTGAAAAAATAGCACAAAGGTGAAGTGCCTTTGTTTTCCCATTATTCGTGGGCACGTGATTATCCACATGTCATCACTGGTGATGTTAACCTTGTTCACTTCATTAAGGTCATATTGGCCAGGTTCCTCCTCTGTTAAGCTTCCCAGGAAGTTTTCCTGTTTTCACACTTCTCTGGTCTTTAAACTTTGTAGTATGTTGATTATAATTAATGTCTAATGCAACTCTGTTGGCCGGGTGATAGGAAGAGGCTGGAAGCAGTAAGGCCAGTCATATATTTAGGGCTGTTGGAATAGCTCAAAGTGAGAAATGACAACTATCTGAACTTACAGTGGCAGTGACAGTGAAAAGGAAGAGAGGCATTCAAGCTTTTCTGGCCAACAGAGTGGCTTATGGTGCCTTTGAAAGAAGACAAGTCAAGATCACTTCACACCCATTAGGATAACTTTGAACAAAATGTTAGATATTAAGTGTTGAGGATGTGNTTTTCTGGCCAACAGAGTGGCTTATGGTGCCTTTGAAAGAAGACAAGTCAAGATCACTTCACACCCATTAGGATAACTTTGAACAAAATGTTAGATATTAAGTGTTGAGGATGTGGAGAAATTGGAATCCTTAAACACTGTTTCTGGGAATGTAAAATGGTATAGCTACTTTGGAATAGTCTGGCAGTTCCTCAGAAAGTTAAACATACTTACCATTTGATACAGCAATTCCTCTCCTAAGTGTATAAAGAGAAATAAAAACACTTATATGCAGAGTATATCATGAGAAACACTGGGCTGGAAGAAGCACAAGTTGGAATCAAGATTGTCAGGAGAAATATCAATAACCTCTGATATGCAGATGACACGACTCTTATGGCAGAAAGTGAAGAGGAACTAAAAAGCCCCTTGATGAAAATGAAAGAGGAGAGTGAAAAAGTTGGCTTAAAGCTCAACATTCAGAAAACAAAGATCANGAGCAGTTTGCCTGGAGAATCTCCATGGACAGAGGAGCCCAGCAGGCTACAGCCCATAGGGTCGCAGAGAGTCATACATGACTGAAGCGACTTAGCATGCACGCACATAATTCTTCAGCCATGAAAGTAGTATCTGTTACTTTCCTGTGTTCTGCTCATGGAGCTTTTTCTCTCTGGGACCCTGTTTTACAGAGTCGTCCTTGGGCAGTTATGAACCATTGCCCTCCTTAATTTTCCCTGTTGCTTCCCCAGGCCAGTAATTACCAACTTGGAATGAGGTAGATCTCCCAGGAGAGGGGGAGGGTTAAGAAAGGGAATCCAACTTTACCAAACTTTGGAAGGAGTTCCCATGCAGTGACCTGTCCGGCAGCCTGTCTTTTTCTGGTAGGTAGAGCTCCTGTGTTTCAGAACTAAGTTCAGGCGATGGGGGTGGGTGACGTGTTCTCCCCGTCTTTGTGGTTCACTCTCTTCTTGTCGTTTGCTTGTCTCTTCCCTTATTCATTCATCCGTGGATAACATTTTGGAAGATGTAGCGCGAGACAGTAAGTATGGTGGTGAACTCTTGGGTCAGTTGAGCTTCTCGGTTGTGCAGTTCACGGACCTTTGACTCAGACCGTGGCATATGGTGAAGAGACTGTGGCATATGGTTGATAGAGTTATTGCCAGATTTTGTCTTGTGTTTCTTTCTGTGCATTTTGATGAAACATTGGGAGGAGGTAAAACAGTCAGCTTTCTTATGTACTCAGGAGTGTGAAGCAAGGCTTCAGGCAGATAGCAGTGTTTGACTAGACTGTTAGCCACCTGTCAGCCACTTGCTTGGCCAGTGCTGGTTTTAACAGGGCTTGGCAGCCTGCTCTGTGCCCACTGGTCCTGTGAGAGGTGGTAGAGAGGCAGCCCAGAGGCAGCATATGTATGCGTAGTTCCTTGAATTTGGAGAAAGTGCCTTGTTTGGGTTGATTTTTCTAGGGCCCACCAGTGAGCTTCCCTGGTGGCTCTCAGATGGTAAGGAATTCGCCTGCAATGTAGGGGACCTGGGTTTGATCCCTGGGTTGGGAAGATCCCGATCCTCTGGAGAAGGAAATGGCAATCCACCCCAGTATTCTTGCTGCGATGATCTCATGGACAGAGGAGCCTGGCAGGCTGCAGTCCTTGAGGTTGCTCAGAGTTGGACACGGCTGAGCGACTCCGCTTTCACAGCAGCGTGCCTGGCCAGTATCTGGCCTTCAGCACTTGCTGGTTGAATGAAAAGTGAGCAAATGAACAAACGACTGAATTTTAGAAGTTTGTTTTTGTTTAGGGAGGAAATACGATAATGCAGTTAGATTGTACTGGAAGTCAAATGATGTAGCTGTTATAATGGGCAGTTGAGTTTTTGAAAGTTGTATATAATGATTCCTATTGTGTGGTTCAGTTCAGTTAGTCGCTCAGTCATGTCTGACTCTTTGTGACCCCATGAATCACAGCACACCAGGCCTCCCTGTCCATCACCATCTCCCGGAGTTGACTCAGACCCACGTTCATCGAGTCAGTGATGCCATCCAGCCATCTCATCCTCTGTCGGCCCCTTCTCCTCCTGCCCCCGATCCCTCCCAGCATCAGAGTCTTTTCCAATGAGTCAACTCTTTGCATGGGGTGGCCAAAGTATTGGAGTTTCAGCTTTAGCATCATTCCTTCCAAAGAAATCCCAGGGCTGATCTCCTTCAGAATGGACTGGTTGGATCTCCTTGCAGTCCAAGGGACTCTCAAGAGTCTTCTCCAACACCACAGTTCAAAAGCATCAATTCTTTGGCGCTCAGCCTTCTTCACAGTCTAACTCTCACATCCATACATGACCACAGGAAAAACCATAGCCTTGACTAGACGGAGCTTAGTGTGGTAGATGTAAGCAAATAGAAACATTTAAAGACCCACAGTGAATAACATTTAATTTATTTCATTCTTTCTCAATTTCTCTATGCTATAGAGTTATAAAGAGGAGTGACCTCACATTGGTCGACTTCATTCTTCCTTAGGACATTATTAAATAAATCACCTATTTAAATCAATCACCAAAATACTTGTTTCGTGTGAAGAGATGCTTTTGTTAAGAGTTGTTGTGGGGTCTTTTCCAGATTGTGCTTTCATTTTAGAGTTGTACCATCAAATGCAGTGGTTAGAAATTCATGTTTTCTTAGTAGGTATTGGTGTTATTTAATCTCAAATTAGAAATATTTGTGTTAGTTATGTAGAATTATGCTGGTAACTTTTATAAAACATAAAAATACATCATTGTATAATTAACTTACAAGAGTCAGGATAACACGAAAGCCTCAGTTACATTCTTGGTCAATGACTGAGACCAAAATGATACAAATTATGAGTGCAACTTGTTATAAGCCTCTCAAAGGCAGCAGCTTTATCTTCTAAATTTTTGTGTCTCTTCACACTGCTTAGCATCCTTCCTTAGGAAAAGAAAGATACGGTTTTTACATGTCCTGCATTAAAAAGAGGAAAGTTTTTGTTTGTTTTAATAACACCTCTTGAAATTAAGATATCTTATGGCTAAAATGCATCATATGCTAAGTGATCACACCCGTCCGCAGAGGAATATATTACAATAAAGAATTGTCTGGTCTAAAATACTAACAGTGAGAAGATTGAGAAATTGTGGTCTAATGTAATCTAATGTAATGGGTGATTTCCTCCCCCCCTAAATTAGTAGAATCAGTGATGGCTTTTTTTTTTTTT
>SJYW01032692.1:445184-485792 GCA_006410735.1 Raphicerus campestris | reverse complement strand
AAAAGAGGAAAGTTTTTGTTTGTTTTAATAACACCTCTTGAAATTAAGATATCTTATGGCTAAAATGCATCATATGCTAAGTGATCACACCCGTCCGCAGAGGAATATATTACAATAAAGAATTGTCTGGTCTAAAATACTAACAGTGAGAAGATTGAGAAATTGTGGTCTAATGTAATCTAATGTAATGGGTGATTTCCTCCCCCCCTAAATTAGTAGAATCAGTGATGGCTTTTTTTTTTTTTAATGCTATCCTATTTTTCATTTTATCAGTAAGAAACAGTAGAGGAAAAAAGCAGTCAGTCTTTATCATTGTCAGGTTGCTGACTGAAAAAAAATGCACAATGTGATTTGCAAGTTAAGGTTTATTTGCGACAAAATGAGGCCTAGAACCCAGGAGATGGCATTTCAGATACTCTGAGAAACTGCTCCAAAGAGGTAGAGGGAGGATCAGTGTGTATGTGATCTTGGTGAAAGCGGAGTGCATGCAGTCAAGCATGTATTTTTGCAGGTTTCTGTAAGTCATGAGGGGGTAGTGGTCCCCATGAGGGAATTTAGTGCTTTCCTAGATGTGAGGAGATGCAAGAATTGGGCTCGTAAAATCAGCTCAGAAGACTTGTTCTGCCAGTGTTTGCAGAGCACAGAGTGCCTTATTTCTGCTCTCTACCCTGGACTGCTTTCAGGGAATGTTAAAGGTCAGCAAGTGCAGCAGCACATGATTTAGCCCTTGTGGAGGTCGATGGCAAGTGCCCATTTGTAGCTGACAAGGCTACCATTCTTGATTCTGAAAATCAAGTAAGAGTAATGCATTGAAAGGAAAACAAAACCCCTCACGCCCCCAAATTCAACAGCAACAGCAAAGCTAGACAAAAGTCTCCAATTCTGATAGAGACTTTGGTGGGTGATGTTTACAGAGCAGTGCTGTGCTGTGCTTAGTCGCTCAGTCGTGTCTGACTCTTTGCGACCCCGTGGACTGTAGCCCACCAGACCCCTCCGTCCATGGGAGTCTCCAGGCAAGAATACTGGAGTGGGTTATCATGACCACCTCCAGGGGATCTTCCCGACCCAGGAATCCAACTGGGGTCTCCTGCACTGCCGGGGGATTCCAATGTTCATAGGAGCACTATTTATAGTAGTTAAGACATAGAAGCAACCTAAATGAATAGGTAAAGAAAATGTGGGATATGCATACAATGGAGTATTCAGCCATTAAAAAAAAAGTAAAATAATGCCATTTGCAGCATCATGAATGGACCTAAATATTGTCATACCTTTACATGAAATAAATTAGAGAAAGACAAATATCGTATGACATCACTTATTTGTGAAACCTAAGAAAATGATACAAGTGAACTTACTTACAAAACAGAAAGACTCACAGACATAGGAAAGAATCATGGTTACCACAGGGGAAGGGAGAGACTTCCCTGGTGGTACAGTGGATAAGAATCCACCTGTCAGTGGAGGGGACATGGGTTCAGTCCCTGGGTTTGAAGATTTCACATGCCGTGGAACAACAAAGCCCGTATGCACAGCTACTGAGTTGGTGCACCTCAGGCCCATGTGCCGAGAGCTGTATGTCTAGAGCCCGAGCTCTCGTTGCAGAGAAGCCACTGCAGTGAGAAGTATTTGTTAAAAATACTTTTAAATTAAAACTATTAAGTTTTAATGAAACAAGTATTATTTAATATTAAATAATATCAAATATTATTAAATTAATATTTAATTATTTAATAAGTATTAAGTATTAAAAGTTTAAAGAGGGATGATGAGGGATAAATTAGGAGTATGATATTAATATACACACTACTGTATATAAAATAAATAACAAGGACCAATATATAGCCCAGTGTGTTAGTCACTCAGCAGTGCCTGACTCTTTGCAATCCATGGACTGCAGCCCACCAGGCTCCTCTGTCCATGGGATTTTCCAGGTGAGGATACTCGAGTGGTTTACCATTTCCTTCTCAGGGATCTCCCCGACCCAGGGATTGAACCCAGGTCTTCTGCACTGCAGGCAGATTCTTTACTGACTGAGCTACTAGGGAAGCCCTGGTATATATAGCACAGGGAACTATCTTGTAGTGGAAAAGATTCTGAAAAATTCTAACGTAAATCAAATATACTTCAATTAAAAATTGAAAAAGGTTTTTATTTGATTTCATATGATATTTGGCTTAGGAAAAAAGCAAATATTATAAATATCATACCAAATATAAACTGGTTGTGCTTCCTGGTAACTACAGCTATTACATTTGGTATATATTTTTCTGTATTTCTTTCCTAAGAATGTACAAAACTTACCTACACATGTAAAATAGAAAATAATTTTATAATAAAAGCCTGCTAGTTTCAATTTGAAAAGCCAAATTAGAAAAAGTACTAAAAAGGATGAAATAGTATAAAATGGATACTTCCGCTAAAAGGTTGTCTCAAGAGGCCTGGGTGACAGAGCAGCAGTTCTGAGTCCAAGGCCCATGGTCCCAAAGGGTGGGGCCTTCAGACAGAGGCAACCTTCAGTTCAGTCGCTCAGTCGTGTCTGACTCTGCGACCCCATGAATCGCAGCATGCGAGGCCTCCCTGTCCATCACCAACTCCCGGAGTCCACCCAAACCCATGTCCGTTCAGTCGGTGATGCCATCCAGCCATCTCATCCTCTGTTGGCCCCTTCTCCTCCTGCTCTCAATCTTTCCCAGCATCAGGGACTTTTCCAGTGAGTCACCTCTTCGCATCAGGTAGCCAAATGATTGGAGTTTCAGCTTCAGCATCAGTCCTTCCAATGAACACCCAGGACTGATCTCCTTGAGGATGGACTGGTTGCATCTCTTTGTAGTCCAAGGGACTCTCAAGAGTCTTCTCCAACACCATAACACCATCAATTCTTCGGTGCTCAGCTTTCTTTATAGTCCAACTCTCACATCCATACATGACCACTGTTTCCATAGCCTTGTCTAGATGGACCTTTGCTGGCAAAGTAATATCTCTGCTTTTAAATATGCTGTCTAGGTTGGTCATAACTTTCCTTCCAAGGAGTGAGTGTCTTTTAATTTCATGGCTGCAGTCACCCTACAGTGATTTTGGAGCCCAGAAAAATAAAGTCAGCCATTGTTTCCACTGTTTGCCCATCTATCGCTCAGCTTTCTTTTTAGTCCAACTCTCACATCCATGCAACCATACACCTTCAGTTTATATTCCCCAGAGGTTAGATGCATTGGGATCATCTCGTGGGACGAGCACAAGGAGTCAGTGGGGAGATGGTGTAACTGTAACTTCAGCCTGTTCCTAATTTTTTTGGTGGTGGTTATTTGATTTTTTGCCTTGGCTGTAACTGCAGATGCAGATCTGATTCCAGGCTTTCCCAGCTCAAAGCCTTCCAGAGCTGTTCCCTAAATAGAGATCCTTCAAGCCTTGTTTTGGTGACGGGCTCCTCCTTGTGGCTCCCTGGGCGTCTCCGCGCTCCCTGGAGCTGCTATCTTTAGACCAGGCCTGCACTTTCCCTCCCTCCTGTCTCAGACTGGGCTGGATTCACCCTGGTTATCTGCCTGGCGTTTGAATCCCCCCACCCCCACCCCCCGGATTGTACTGAAGAGGCCAGTTGTTTCTGCAGTTTTGAAATGTGTAACAATAAAGTCAAGTTAATATTTTAGTCCTGGTATGGCAGCCAGTATTATGTGTTGGAAAATGATGAAGCAATGGTAGTATCCACATCCATTTGCTGATAATTAAAGGGATGCATTTTATAATATAGTGTTTTCCATTTGAAGTTCCACGGATGTTTGTGATTTCAGCTACCTCTTACATGCCAACAGCTCCCTAATTCCAACTTACCCCTTTCATTGGAGCACTGGGTCCTATTTTCCCAGCTGTATTTCACGTGTTTCTGTGTGGACCAGACCTTGTTTCCCTATATCTAAACTTGTCTGAAATGGATTTCATCATTTTTTTCTTAATTGTCCTTTTCCTACTTTTTCTTATTCTTAATGTCACTTTCTTTGCTCCCTCAGGCTTAAAACTTCCATTATCTTTCATTGATTCCTTTCCATCTATATTTGTAGAGTTGAGTGACTAAATCCTATTTCACAATGCTGTGCATCCCTTCTTTTTTACTTAAACTTTTCCCACCTCAGTCTAGCCCCTTTCACTACAGCATTCTAACTTCTTGGCTCCACTTTCTCAATCAGCCTCTCCAGTCTATTTTATTGTGTTTTTATTGAAGCTCTTTACAATGTCATGTTAGTTTCAGGTGTACAGCACAGTAATTCAGTTTTATGTATTAATACACACACACACACACACACACACACATATATATACACATACATTTTTCCAGATTCTTTTCAATTATAGGTTATTACAAGCTATTGAGTTCCCTGTGTTACAACTCAGTCCTTATTAGTTATCTATTTTATTTATAGTAATGTATGTATGTTAATCTCAGATTCCTAATTTAGCCCTTTCTGCTTTCCCATTTGGTAACCATAAATTTGTTTTCAATGTCTGTAGGTTTATTTCTGTTTTGTATATAAGTTAATTTTTATCATTTTTTTAGATTCTACGTGTAAGTGATATGATATTAATATTTGTGTTTCTCTGGCTTCACTTAGTATGTAATCTCTCTAGGTCCAGACTATTGTTTAAAATTTTTCTGAAACACTACTTTCTGCAAGAGCTTAGACTACGCAAATCAGTTCAGTTCAGTTGCTCGGTCGTGTCCAACTCTTTGCGACCCCATGGNGCTGAAGAAGGCTTTCTTATCTCTTCTTACTATTCTTTGGAACGCTGCATTCAATGGGTATATCTGTCCTTTTCTCCTTTGCTTTTTTCTTCTCTTCTTCTCACAGCTATTTGTAAGGCCTCCTCAGACAGCCATTTGCTTTTTTGCATTTCTTTTTCTTGGAGATGGTCTTGATCCCTGTCTCCTGTACAATATCATGACCTCTGTCCATCGTTCATCAGGCATTCTATCAGATCTAGTCCCTTAAATCTATTTCTTACTTCAACTGTATAATTATAAGGGATTTGATTTAGGTCATACCTGAATGGTCTAGACTTTTTTCAGTTTCGGTCTGAATTTGGCAATAACGAGTTCATGATCTGAGCCACAGTCAGCTCCCAGTCTTGTTTTTGCTGTCTGTATAGAGCTTCTCCATCTTTGGCTGCAAAGAATATAATCAAGTCTGATTTCTGTGTTGACCATCTAGTGATGTCCACGTGTAGAGTCTTCTCTTGCATTGTTGGAAGAGGGTGTTTGCTATGACCAGTGCATTCTCTTGGCAAAACTCTATTAGTCTTTGTCCTGCTTCATTCCACATTCCAAGGCCAAGTTTGCCTTTTATTCCAGGTGTTTCTTGACTTTGTACTTTCGTATTCCAGTGCCCTGTAATGAAAAGGACATCATTTTTGCATGTTAGTTCTAAAGGTCTTGGAGATCTTCATAGAACTGTTCAACTTCAGCTTCTTCAGCATTACTGGTCGGGGCATAGACTGGATTACCGTGATATTGAATGGTTTGCCGTGGAAACAGAGATCATTCTGTCATTTTTGAGATTACATCCAAGTATTGCATTTCGGACTTCATTGCTGCCCTGTAAATAAATTCTTTAGTACCGTTTTTCTAGATTCTGTATATATGCATTAGAATATGATATTTATCTTTCTCTTTCTGACTCATGTCACTCTGTGAAATAGGCTCTAGGTTTATCCACCTCGTTAGAACTGACTCAAATGCATCCCTTTTATGGCTGAGAGATATTCCACTGTATACCACAACTTCTTTATCCATTCATCTATTGATGGAAATCTAGGTTGCTTCCTTGGTCTAGCTATTGTAAACAGTGCTGCAAAGAACAGTGGGATACATGTATCTTTTTCGATTTTGATTTCCTCAGGGTATATGCCTAGGAGTGGGATTGCTGGGTCATATGGTGGTTTTATTCCTAGTTTTTGAAGGAGTCTCCATACCGTCTTCCATAGTGGCTGTATCAATTTACACTCCTACCAACAGTGCAAGAGTGTTCCCTTTTCCCCACACCTTCTCCAGCATTTATTGTTTGTAGGCTTTTTGATGCTGGCCATGTTGACTGGTGTGAGGTGATAGCTCATTGTGGTTTTGATTTGCATTTCTCTAATAATGAGTGATGTTGAACATCTTTTCATGTGTTTGTTAACCATCTGTATATCTTCTTTGGATAAATGTCTGTTTAGATCTTTTCCCCACTATTTGATTGGGCTGTTTGTTTTTCTGGCATTGAGTTGTATGAGCTGCTTGTATATTTTGGAAATTAATCCTTTGTCAGTTGTTTCATTTGCTATTATTTTCTCCCATTCTGAGGGTTGTCTTGTCACCTTTAGTTTCCTTTGCTGTGCAAAAGCCTTTTAAGTTTAATTAGGCCCCATGTGTTTACTTTTGTTCTTATTTCCATTACTCTAGGAGGTGGGTCTTAGAAGACTTTGCTTTGATTTATGTCATCAAGTGTTCTGTCTCAAGTGTTCTGTTCCTCTAAGAATTGTATAGTTTCTGGTCTTACATTTGGGTCTTTAATCCATTTTGATCCATTTAATCCATTTTGTGTATGGTGTTAGGAAGCGTTCTAATTTCATTCTTTTACATGTAGCTGTCCAGTTTTTCCAGCACCATTTATTGAAGAAGCTATCTTTGCCCCATTGTATATTCTTGCCTCCTTCGTCAAAAATAAGGTACTCATAGATGTATGGTTTTATTTCTGGGCTTTCTATCTTGTTCCATTGGTCTATATTTCTGTTTTTGTGCCAGTACCATACTGTCTTGATGACTGTAGTTTTGTAGTATAACCTGAAGTCAGGAAGGTTGATTCCTCCAGCTCTGTTCTCCTTTCTCAAGACTGCTTTGGCTGTTGGGGATCTTTTGTGTTTCTGTATGAATTGTGAAATTTTTTGTTCTAGTTCTGTGAAAAATGCCATTGGTAATTTGATAGGGATCGCATTGAATCTGTGGATGGCATTTGGTAGTATCGTCATTTTCACAATATTGATTCTTCCTAGCCAGGAACATGGACTATCTTTCCATCTATTTTATATCACCTTTGATTTCTTTCATTAGTGTCTTACAGTTTTCTGTGTACAATTCTTTTGTCTCTTTAGGTAAGTTTATTACTAGATATTTAATTCTTTTTGTTGGAATGGTGAATGGGATTGATTCCTTAATTTCTCTTTCTGATTTTTCATTGTTAGTATATAGAAATGCAAGTGATTTCTGTGTATTGATATGTATCCTGAAACTTTGCTAAATTCAGTGATTAGCTCTAGTAATTTTCTGATACTATCTTTAGGGTTTTCTACGTACAGTATCATGTCTTCTGCAAACAGTGAGAGCTTTACTTCTTCTTTTTTGATCTGGGTTCCTTTTCTTTCTTTTTCTTCTCTGATTGCTGTAGCTTGGACTTCCAGAACTATGTTGAATAATAATGGTGAAAATGGGCACCCTTGTCTTGTTCCTGATCTTAGAGGGAATGCTTTCAGTATTTCATCAAGAATAATGTTTGCTGTAGGCTTACCTTATATGGCCTTTGCTATGTTGAGGTAGGTTCCTTTTATGCCCATTTTTTGAAGAGTTTTAATCATAAATGGGTGCTGGATTTTGTCAGGGGCTTTTCCTGCATCTCTTGAGATGATTATATGGTTTTAATCTTTCGATTTGTTAATATACTGTGTCACATTGATTGATTTGCATATTTTGAAGAATCCTTGCACTCCTGGAATAAACCCAATTTGATCATGGTATATGAGCTTTTTGATGTGTTGCTGAATTCTGTTTGCTTAAATCAGGAACCACTTTTTGAAACACTTCTCTCTGTCCACAAAGCTCCTTGTTCTAGAACTCTACTAGCATGTGGCAGTGAACTGAACAAGGGACATTGCCACATTGACCTCCAAGGAGGGTAGAAAACTGCAGTCCTTACATGGCTCCTGATAGAAGATTGAGAGCCTGATGGTTCCATGGTTCTCATCTGTGGTCACTGTGTACTCAGGTCTCTCCCCCTACTGTAGGCAAAGTAACTAGCCCCCCGCCCCTGCCGGAGGTGCTTTAACCTTTTGTCCCATTCATTCATAACAACATGCTCTAAGGTCAGTATGTCTTCTTCAGGTTCATATGTGGCGCTCTTGGGTGGCGACTTCGTGAGCTAAAGAGACCTGCAGTCTGTCCTGTCCCATCCTGTAACTGGGAAAGGTAATGCCCAAACCGCTCCCACCCAGAAAGGAAGAAGTGGGGGATTGACTGCAGGCGCAGAGGAGGGCAGTTTTGGCATCCCGCTGAGCACGCATCACGTGGGAGCCCCGCCTTGGGTTGGAGAGTGTTAACTAATTATGCCCTGATTCTGCTTCCCGCGAGGCCACCCCACCTCCCAGCAGTCGCCAGCCCCATTGGCTCCACCCTCCAGGAGTTCCTTCCTTTTCCAGCGACTTCCTTGGCTACCACTGAAGGAGTAGAGTAGACCCTCCTTGGTGGACTAGCAGCTTGCTCTGGCAGCTTTCTGTCTGCAGGATTGCTGTAAGTATCCAGTAGTCATAGTCCTCCTTTAATCCAGACTGGGAGTCACTTTGGCAGCACAGCTCTCCAAAATTTTATTGGTTACTTATCTATTTGATTGTAGTCAGCTTCATGTATCTGTAGCTAGATCTACAGTTTTGGCTAACTGTAACTATATAGTTAATATACATACATATAACTATAGTTATATAACTGTAACTGTAACTCTTAGATCTGCTGCGTTTCTCATCTTTCACCCTTAAATGTGCTCCCCTTTGTTTATTTGAAGGTGTCTTTTCTCTGTGAGGCTCCAGTTGGACACTAGCCTGCTTCGTCTCTTTGCCTTCACCCTTTGTGTCCTAAGTGAAGGGCTACACTGGTGGCTCAGTGGTAAAGAATCAGCCCGCCAGTTCAGCAGACTCGGGCTCGATCCATGCGTCGGGAAGATCCCCTGGAGGAGGGCATGGCAACCCACTCCAGTATTCCTGCCTGGGAAATCCCATGGATGGAGGAGCCTGGTGGGCTACAGTCCATGGCGTCTCAGAGTCAGACACAACCGAGCAGCTAACAACACGCACACATATTCATGCCAGCGGAGGCTTTAGTGTCAGATTGATGATTATATCCTTGACTTGTCCCTTACCAGGACTGANACAGAAATGCAAGTGATTTCTGTTTATTGATATGTATCCTGAAACTTTGCTAAATTCAGTGATTAGCTCTAGTAATTTTCTGATACTATCTTTAAGGTTTTCTACGTACAGTATCATGTCTTCTGCAAACAGTGAGAGCTTTACTTCTTTTTTGATCTGGGTTCCTTTTCTTTTTCTTCTCTGATTGCTGTAGCTTGGACTTCCAGAACTATGTTGAATAATAGTGGTGAAACCGGGCACCCTTGTCTTGTTCCTGATCTTAGACGGAATGCTTTCAGTATTTCATCATCAAGAATAATGTTTGCTGTAGGCTTACCTTATATGGCCTTTGCTCTGTTGAGGTAGGTTCCTTTTCTGGCCATTTTTTGAAGAGTTTTAATCATAAATGGGTGCTGAATTTTGTCAGAGGCTTTTCCTACATCTCTTGAGATGATTATATGGTTTTAATCTGTCGATTTGTTAATATACTGTGTCACATTGATTGATTTGCATATTTTGAAGAATCCTTGCACTCCTGGAATAAACCCAATTTGATCATGGTGTATGAGCTTTTTGATATGTTGCTGAATTCTGTTTGCTAAAATCAGGAACCACTTTTTGAAACACTTCGCTGTCCACAAAGCTCCTTGTTCTAGAACTCTACTAGTATGTGGCAGTGAACTGAACAAGGAACATTGCCACATTGACCTCCAAGGAGGGTAGAAAACTGCAGTCCTTACATGGCTCCTGATAGAAGGTTGAGAGCCTGATGGTTCCATGGTTCTCATCTGTGGTCACTGTGTACTCAGGTCTCTCTCCCTACTGTAGGCAAAGTAACTAGCCCCCCGCCCCTGCCGGAGGTGCTTTAACCTTTTGTCCCATTCATTCATAACAACATGCTCTAAGGTCAGTATGTCTTCTTCAGGTTCATATGTGGCGCTCTTGGGTGGCGACTTCGTGAGCTAAAGAGACCTGCAGTCTGTCCTGTCCCATCCTGTAACTGGGAAAGGTAATGCCCAAACCGCTCCCACCCAGAAAGGAAGAAGTGGGGGATTGACTGCAGGCGCAGAGGAGGGCAGTTTTGGCATCCCGCTGAGCACGCATCACGTGGGAGCCCCGCCTTGGGTTGGAGAGTGTTAACTAATTATGCCCTGATTCTGCTTCCCGCGAGGCCACCCCACCTCCCAGCAGTCGCCAGCCCCATTGGCTCCACCCTCCAGGAGTTCCTTCCTTTTCCAGCGACTTCCTTGGCTACCACTGAAGGAGTAGAGTAGACCCTCCTTGGTGGACTAGCAGCTTGCTCTGGCAGCTTTCTGTCTGCAGGATTGCTGTAAGTATCCAGTAGTCATAGTCCTCCTTTAATCCAGACTGGGAGTCACTTTGGCAGCACAGCTCTCCAAAATTTTATTGGTTACTTATCTATTTGATTGTAGTCAGCTTCATGTATCTGTAGCTAGATCTACAGTTTTGGCTAACTGTAACTATATAGTTAATATACATACATATAACTATAGTTATATAACTGTAACTGTAACTCTTAGATCTGCTGCGTTTCTCATCTTTCACCCTTAAATGTGCTCCCCTTTGTTTATTTGAAGGTGTCTTTTCTCTGTGAGGCTCCAGTTGGACACTAGCCTGCTTCGTCTCTTTGCCTTCACCCTTTGTGTCCTAAGTGAAGGGCTACACTGGTGGCTCAGTGGTAAAGAATCAGCCCGCCAGTTCAGCAGACTCGGGCTCGATCCATGCGTCGGGAAGATCCCCTGGAGGAGGGCATGGCAACCCACTCCAGTATTCCTGCCTGGGAAATCCCATGGATGGAGGAGCCTGGTGGGCTACAGTCCATGGCGTCTCAGAGTCAGACACAACCGAGCAGCTAACAACACGCACACATATTCATGCCAGCGGAGGCTTTAGTGTCAGATTGATGATTATATCCTTGACTTGTCCCTTACCAGGACTGAGTTTTAGTTATCTGCTCTTCCTTCAGAGGCATTCTCTGTTTTAGTTTTAGCTGTTCAGGTTGAGAACTTAGTTGCTTCTTCCAACCTTTTAAGTCTTTGTATGAACTTTATTTTCTTACATTCCTGCCTGTAAGCCAACCAGTTCTTTTCTGATATCATTTCTTTCTTGAATCAGTTTCTTTTTTATCTTATTCAGTTTTTTTTTTTTTAAAATCTCTTTCCTTGTCATTTCATCTTTTCCTGTTGCTTTTCCATTTAATCTTGTTTTTTCTTTTTGGGGCTTCCCTGGTGGCTCAGACAGTAAAGCATCTGTCTCCAGTGCAAGAGACCTGGGTTCGATCCCTGGATTGGGAAGATCTCCTGGAGAAGGAAATGGCAACCCACTCCAGTATTCTTGCCTGGAAAATTCCATGGACTGAGGAGCCTGGTGGGCTATACAGTTCATGGGCTTGCAAAGAGTTGGACACGACTGAGCGACTTCACTTTCTTTTTGCCAGATTTAAAGGCCATATCTCCTTATACTGTTTTGAGGATGCCAAATTTTTTCCAGACTTTTCTTATCGCTCCATCATTATATCCAGTAAGCTCTGTCTTTGCAGATTTCATAGGCTCTTCCTTTTCCTTTACTAAAATATTTTCTTTTTCACACAGCTTGTGTTTTTCTTCTCCTTTTTTTTTTAAATTTTAGAAAGTGAAACCTGCCAGATATGTTTCCAACAAACTGACTCCTTTACCATCTCCTCTGATCTACAACTCAGGGCAGGTTGACCTACACAAGTACCCAAACAAATCTCAGTTTCTAGAAGGCTTTTGACCAGATAAAATCTTGGCTTACCCTCCCTGCTTGATGTTCTGGTTTTGTTGTTGTTCAGTCTCTCAGTCCAGTGACCCTCTGGGCTGCAGCACACCAGGCTGCTCTGTCCTTCACTGTCTCCCTGAGTTTGCTCAAACTCATGTCCTTTGAGTCGATGGTATCATCCAACCATCTCATTCTCTGTCGTCCCCTTCTCCCGCCTTCAATCTTTCCCAGCAGTAGGGTCTTTTCCAATGAGTCAGTTCCTCGCATCAGGTGGCCCAAGTATTGGAGTTTCAGCTTCCGCATCAGTCCTTCTAATGAATATTCAGGACTGATTTCCTTTAGGAAGGACTGGTTGGATCTCCTTGCAGTCCAAGGGTCTCTCAAGAGTCTTCTCCAACACCACAGTTCAAAAGCATCAGTTCTTTGGCGTTCATCCTTCTTGATGGTCCAGCCCTCACATCCATACATGACTACTGGAAAAACCATAGCTTTGACAAGACAGACCTTTGTCAGCAAAGTATTGTCTCTACTTTTCAATGCATTTTCTAGGTTGGTCATAGCTTTTCTTCCAAGAAGCAAGAGTCTTTTAATTTTATGGCTGCAGTCACCATCTACAGTAATTTTGGAGCCTAAGAAAATAAAGTCTGTCACTGTTTCCTCATCTGTTTATGATGAAGTAATGGGATCAGATACCATGTTCTTCATTTTTTGAATGTTGAATTTTAAGCCAGCTTTTTCACTCTCCTCTTTCACCTTCATTGAAAGGCTCTTTAGTTCTTCACTTTCTGCCATAAGGGTGATGTCATCTGCATATGTGAAGTGATTGATATTTCTCCTAGCAATCTTGATTCTAGCTTGTGCTTCATCCCACCTGGCATTTCTCATGATGTACTCTGCATATAAGTTAATAAGCAGAGTGACAGTATATAGCCTCTATGTAATCTTTTCACAATTTTGAACCAAATCATTGTTCCGTGTCAGCTTCTAATGTTGCTTCTTGTCCTGCATACAGGTTTCTTAGAAGGCAGGTAAGGTGTTCTGGTATTCCCATCTCTTGAAGCATTTTCCAAAGCTTGTTGTGATTCACACAGTCAAAGGCTTTAGCATAATCAATGAAGCAGTAGTAGATGTTTCTCTGGATTTCCCTTGCCTTTTCTATAATCCAGAAGATATTGGCAATTTAATCACTGGTTCCCCTGCCTTTTCTAAATCCAGCTTGTACATCTGGAGGTTCTCAGTTCATGTACTGTTGAAGCCTAGCGTAGAGTATTTTGAGCATGGTCATGCTAGCATGTAAAATGAGTGCATTTGTGCAGCAGTTTGAACATTCTTTGGCATTGCCCTTCTTTGAGATTGGAATGCAAGCTGACCTTTTCCAGTCCTGTGGCCACTGCTGAGTTCTCAAATTTGCTGGCATATTTAATGCAGTACTTTCACAGCATCATCTTTGAGGATTTGAAATAGCTCAACTGGAATTCCATCACCTCTACTACCATCACCTCCAGTAGCTTTGTTCATAGTGATGCTTCCTAAGGCCCACTTGACTTTGCACTCTTGGATGCCTGGCTCTAGGTGAGTGAGCACACCATTGTGGTTATCCAGGTCATTAAGATCTTTTTTGTATAGTTCTTCTGTGTATTCTTGCCACTTCTTAATATCTTCTTCTGTTAGGTCCATTCTGTCCTTTATTGTGCCCATCTTTGGATGAAATGTTCCCTGGGTATCTTTTTTTTGAAGAGCTCTTATTCTTTTCCATTGTTTTCCTCTGTTGTTTTCATTATATAGTTTTCCTCTCTTTCTTTGCATTGTTCACTTAGGAAGGCTTTCTTATCTCTCCTTGCTGTTCTTTGGAACTCTGCATTCAATGGGTATATTTTTCCTTTTTCTCCTTTGCCTTTCACTTCTCTTTTCTCAGCTATTTGTAAGGCCTACTCAGACAACCATTTTGCTTTTTTGCATTTCTTTTTTTGGGGAGGTTTTGATCACTGTCTCCTGCACAGTGTTATGAATCTCATATAGTTCTTCAGGTACTCTATCAGATCTAATCCCTTGAATCTATTTGTCACTTCCACTGTATAATCATAAGAGATTTGATTTAGGTCATACTTAAATGGCCTAGTGGTTTTCCCTACTATCTTTAATTTAGGTCTGAATTTGGCAATAAGGAGCTCATGATCTGAGCCACAGTCAGCTCCTGGTCTCGTCTTTGCTGTCTGTATAGAGTCTCTCCATCTTTGGCTGCAAAGAATATAATCAATCTGATTTCAGTATTGACCATTGGTGATGTTTATGTGTAGAGTCATCTCTTGTGTTATTGGAAGAGAGTGTTTGCTATGACCAGTTCATTCTCTTGGCAAAACTCTGTTAGCCTTTGCCCTGCTTCACTTTGTACTCCAAGCCAAACTTGCCTGTTATACTAGGCAAGTTTGGCCTTGGATATTCTGATATGGCCAGAATATATGAAACTGAAATGTGGGGCACATGATGACACTAGGAATTCTGCTTTGCTGTCTCTTGTATTGCTTTGCTAATAGGGACTGTCCTCAGAATGGTATGTGTTCTCCCCAACTCCCTTTGTGTGTGTGTGTGTGTGTGTGTGTGGTCGCTCAGTCATGTCCAACTCTTTGCGACCCCATGGACTATAGCCCACCAGGCTCCTCCATCCATGGGATTCTTCAGGCGAGAATACTGGAGTGGGTTGCCCTTTCCTTCTCCAGGGGATCTTCCCGACCCAGGGATCGAACCCAGGTCTCCTGCATTGGAGGCAGACACTTTAACCTCTGAGCCACCAGGTAACTCCATTTAGCTTCCTTCAAGTTGTTTTCTAGGAGTTGTTGCCCTGCCCAAATTTATAAAACTGAATGTACAAAATTCAGTTCAGTTCAGTCACTCATTCGTGTCCAACTCTGCGACCCCATGAACTGCAGCACGCCAGGCCTCCCTGTCCATCACCAACTTTTGGAGTTTACCCAAACCCATGTCCTTCGAGTCGATGATGCCATCCAACCATCTCATCCTCTGTCATCCCCTTCTCCTCCTGCCTTCAATCTTTCCCAGCATCAGGGTCTTTTCAAATAGTCAGCTCTTCACATAAGATGGCCAAAGTATTGGAGTTTCAGCTTCAGTATCAGTTCTTCCAATGAACACCCAGGACTGGTCTCCTTTAGGATGGACTGGTTGGATCTCCTTGCAGTCCAAGGGACTCTCAAGAGTCTTCTCCAACACCACAGTTCAAAAGTATCAATTCTTTGATGCTCAGCTTTCTTTATAGTCCAACTCTCACATCCATACATGACCCCTGGAGAAACCATAGCCTTGACTAGACGGACCTTTGTTGGCAAACTAACATCTCTGCTTTTTAATATGCTGTCTAGGTTGGTCATAACTTTCCTTCCAAGGAGTAAGCGTCTTTTAATTTCATGGCTGCAGTCACCATCTGCAGTGATTTTAGAGCCCAGGAAAATAAAGTCTGACACTGTTTCCACTGTTTCCCCATCTATTTGCCATCAAGTGATGCTATGGACAGGATGCCATGATCTTAGTTTTCTGAATGTTGAGCTTTTAGCCAACTTTTTCACTCTCCACTTTCACCTTCATCAAGAAGCTCTTTAGTTCTTCTTCACTTTCTGCCATAAGGGTGGTGTCATCTGCATATCTGAGGTTATTGTTTCTCCCTGCAATCTTGATTCCAGCTTGTACTTCCTCCAGCCCAACGTTTCTAATGATGTACTCTGCATTTAAGTTAAATAAGCAGGATGACAATATACAGCCTTGACGTACTCCTTTCCCTATTTGGAAATAGTCTGTTGTTCCATGTCCAGTTCTAACTGTTGCTTCCTGACCTGCATACAGATTTCTCAAGAGGCAGGTCAGGTGGTTTGGTATGCCTGTCTCAGAATTTTCCAGTTTATTGTGATCTACACAGTCAAAGGCTTTGGCATAGTCCATAAAGCAGAAATAGATGTTTTTCTGGAACTCTCTTGCTTTTTCGATGATCCAGCTAATGTTGGCAGTTTAATCTCTGGTTCCTCTGCCTTTTCTTAAAACCAGCTTGAACATCTGGAAGTTCAAGGTTCACGTATTGGTGAAGCCTGGCTTGGAGAGTTTTAAACATTACTAGCGTGTGAGATGAGTGCAATTGTGAGGTAGTTTGAACATTCTTTGGCATTGCCTTTCTTGGGATTGGAATGTACAAAGATGGAAGGACAGAGAGGAGAGAGGGTGTGTGTGTGTAGGGCGCAGTGCACAATAATCTCACCAATACAGATACTTGCCTGACAGCGATTTAACTCTGGCTGCAGTTTTTCCATGAATAGAGCCTTGAGTGTCTGAATCAGATAACCAGCTCTGGAGGGGGAGTGTAGTGCCTTCTTTAATTTTCTCAGCTGGCCTCAGTGTCACGCGGCATGATAAGAAATCTGGAGAGGTGTTTTTTTTGTTTTTTTTTTTTCCTTTCCTCAGTCCAGTGTCCAGTTAATGGTTACTGGGATCCTTTCAGACTTAGTGTTATCTGTTGATGTTAGTTTTACTTGTTGTGATTTCTTGGATTATTTCCTACTCGTTCAGAAGTTTAGAGAGGTTGCAGGATTCAAGGCACACAGGACGTCAAACTGGAAGTCATGCTCCTGATATTCTGGTTTTGTCTTCTGATACTTCTGTTACCTAAAGAGGGCTCATGTTCTTAAATTTGGGGATAGAATTCCTAAAAGTACTTATTGTGCTCTCTCTACATTTGGCTTTTTAGTAAGAAGGGTGAAAGTTTCATCTGAATTTCACATAATACGGTGTTTGCTTCTCTTTCAGGTAACGGCAGAAGCAGCCATGTTTCACTTCTTCAGAAAGCCTCCGGAATCTAAAAAGCCGTCAGTACCCGAGACAGAGGCAGATGGCTTTGTCCTTTTAGGTGAGTGTTTTTTGGACTTTGTTGTTGTTGTTTAGTGGCTAAGTCACGTCTGACTCCCTGCAACCCAGTGGACTGTAGCCCACCAGGCTCCTCTGTCCATGAGATTCTTCAGGCAAGAATACTGGAGTGGATTGCCATGCCCTTCTCCAGGGGATCTTCCTGACCTAGGGATTGAAGCCACATTATTAGATGAATGCCTTTTGCTTTAAAAGATTATTTGAAAAGTTATACAATTGATTTTTTAACATTTTTCTGTTAATTCCAGAATTCGTTGGTGTATATGAAATCTATAAAAATGTGGATCATTAATCACTTGAAATATTGTCATCAAGTCAGACTTTTCTTGTATATCAGTTAGGATGTGTCCTTTAGGTTCAATTTATAAAATAATCCCATTTTTTCTATCCAGCAAGCGAGTCAATCTTTTTAATTATGAAAAGCCAGAAGTCTCGAAGAATTCTTGATAAATTCAAATTCTGTTTGAAGAAACAGGGCTTAGTGCTGCTTATAAATCAGCTTCTGAAATTAAATGAGGCATCGAGTAAATAGTTGCTGAATGAGGTGCATTAATTTTTTAATTTAAGTAGAGTTGATTTACAATATCATACTAACTTTCAGGGGTACAACATATTGATTGAAGATTTTCACAGATTAAGTGCCAATAAAAATTATTATAAGAACTGTTATAATGTAATGGCTATAATTGTGCTGTACAGTACATCCTTGTTGTTTATCTCTTTTTATATATCGTAGCCTGTATCTCTTAATCCCATACCCCTAACCTGCCCTTCCTTCTCCCTTTTGGTAACCACTAGTTTGTTTTCTGTATCTGTGAGTTTGTTCCTATTTTGCATATGCTTCACTTGTATTATTTTTGTGATTCCACATGTAAGTGATGTCGTACNTCTTTTTATATATCGTAGCCTGTATCTCTTAATCCCATACCCCTAACCTGCCCTTCCTTCTCCCTTTTGGTAACCACTAGTTTGTTTTCTGTATCTGTGAGTTTGTTCCTATTTTGCATATGCTTCACTTGTATTATTTTTGTGATTCCACATGTAAGTGATGTCGTACAGTATTTGTCTTTCTGTGATTTATTTCACTAAACATAATGCTCTCTGGGTCCATCCATGTTGTTGCAGAATTTCATTCTTTTTTATGGCTTTTTGTTCTTTTGTGTGTGTGTGTGTGTGTGTGTGTGTGTGTGTGCGTGNCATCTATGAATCCAACCAACTGCAGATTGAAAATATTGAAAGAAAAAAAATCCAGAGTGGTCCAGCAAAAGCAAAACTTATATTTGCCAAATGTCTAACAACTGTTTACATGGCATTTATATTGTATCAGGTGTGATAAGTAATTTAAAGTATACAGGAGGGTATGCATAGGTTGTATGCAAATACTGCACTGTTTTATTTAAAGAACTTGGTGAGCCGCTGCAGATTTTAGTAAGGGTACTGCAGAAACCTAGGAATAACTATAAACTGCTGAGTTAGTGAAATATCCTTCTGCAGTTAAAGCCTTAGCTGAGAACTGACCAATAAAAGTCAGGATAGATTATTTGGATGGTAATCTGTTTTTAGAAACTGGTCTGTCCCAAGTTCATTTTATCATATGGTTCTACATTAACTTATATAGTATAAATTAATGTAGTATAAGTATAGTATAAGTTACTTTTACTCTCAGAGCCTGCTCTATGTATGTGTAAAAAAAATTTGAAAAATATCACAGAGGTCAAATGATAGCAATGAACTGCTTTTATCAACATGACTCCGGCCTTTGGCATATGTGTTTTGGTTATCATGTGTCCACACGTCTTGCTTGGTCCTTTTGTGCAGTAGATACATTGCAGGAAAATAATTGTACATGTTTTTGTGTGTTTATTAACTTATAAATGATACAACTAAGTGAAGACTTAGATTATATCTATACCAACAACTTCTTCAGTTCATTTCAGTTGCTTAGTTGTGTCCAACTCTTTGCGACCCCATGAACCGCAGCACTCCAGGCCTCCCTGTTCATCACCAGCTCCCGGAGTTTACCCAAACCCGTGTCCATTGAGTCAGTGATGCCATCCAACCATCTCGTCCTCTGTCGTTCCCTTCTCCTGCCCTCAATCTTTCTCAGCATTAGAGTCTTTTCAAATGAGTCAGTTCTTCGCATCAGGTGGAGTTTCAGCTTCAACATCAGTCCTTCCAATGAACACCCAGAACTGATCTCCTTTAGGATGGACTGGTTGGATCTCCTTGCAGTCCAAGGGACTCTCAAGAGTCTCCTCCAACACCACAGTTAAAACGCATCAATTCTTTGTTGCTCAGCTTTCTTTATAGTCCAACTCTCACATCCATACATGACTACTAGAAAAACCATGGCTTTGACTAGACAGACCTTTGTTGGCAAACTAATGTCTCTCCTTTTTAATATGCTGTCTAGGTTGGTCACAGTTTTTCTTCGAAGAAGCAACTTTTAATTCCATGGCTGCAGTCACTGTCTGCAGTGATTTTTGGAACCCAAGAAAATAAAGTCTGACACTGTTTCCACTGTTTCCCCATCTATTTGCCATGAAGTGATGGGACCAGATGCTATGATCTTAGTTTTTTGAATGTTTGAGCTTTAAAAGCCAACTTTTTCACTCTCTTCTTTCACTTTTTTTTTTTTTTTAAAAATTTATTTATTTATTGGCCACGGTGTGCGGCATGTGGGATCCTACTTCCCTGATCGGGGATTGAACCTGGGTCCCCTGCATTGCAAGCCCAGAGTCCTAACCACCGGACCACCAGGGAAGCCCCCTCTTCTTTCACTTTCATCAAGAGGCTTTTTAGTTCTTCTTCACTTTCTGCCATAAGAGTGGTGTCATCTACATATCTGAGGTTATTGATATTTCTCCGGGCAGTCTTGATCCCAGCTTATGCTTCATCCAGCCCAGCATTTCACATGATGTACTCTGCATATAAGTTAAATAAGCAGGGTGACAATATACAACCTTGACATATTCCTTTCCCAGTTTGGAATCAGTCTGTCGTTCCATGTCTGGTTCTAACTCTTGCTTCTTGATCTGAATACAGATTTCTCAACAACTTCTTACCAGTATGGATTCTGTAGAATTTGTTAGACTGTTATCTTACTTGGCCTTTATAACGTATTTCTAAAAAGGTTAGAGGTTAGAGTAAATTATGTTGTTAAGGGTATAAGTTATCTGTATTCCCCCCCTTGACAATACCTTTTCCTCTAGACATGTCTTCCAACTTAATACAAATAGGTTTGAGGTCACAATTATTAGATGGTGTTGTTGAAGTCAACACCCCATGACTTGAAACTCAGGGTCCAAGCAGAGCCTAGGCTCTTTTATTAATAATAGGGATATTTGGGCTCCTTGTACAGAATTAGCTCACTTTTGGACAGAAAGCTTTTAGCCTTTGTAAAATGTCGAGTGTGCTAAATAACAGTAAGGAAATTAAAAACAAAAAGGCCCGGTGGAAAAACATCCTTTTGCTTTAACTAGTTCCTCTTCTCATAAGGAGGTAATAACTATTCGTTCATTGAGTAATGAAATCGAAGTAATCCTCTAGGGTGCTCATTTTACACAAAAACAAATTGCAGTTTTCTTTTGTATCACTGGGTGGCGGTTTTTCTTAGTCTTACACTACTGTTTAAAACCCCGGCAAGCCTGGTACTATTTGTAATTACCAGGGTTTTCTTCTGTTATGACATGTTTAATTGTGCTTTTAAGACATTATCTTTAGGTCGATTACAAATTTACTACTGTAGTATGCAACCACTCATTTTAAATTAAGAAAAAGAGAATCTCTTGCCTAGGTGTTGGCATAAAATCCTTCCAAAACTAAGACAAAGGCATGAATTAGCTTATTATATTATAGAAAAAAAAGAAAAATAACAGCAACCAAGAAAAGTCACAGAAAATAAAGTGGAAAGGATTATTGTATATTCACCAACATTGGTGACCAAATAGTGAATATAACTTTGGAGCAGGCAAAATGAAATTGGGCAAACACCATTAAAGAGATTAAAGGACTTGGGTTACAGTAAAACTAAAGTTCATCGTGATTTTCAGAATATGCAGGTGCTTCTTAAAACTGTAGCCTAAGAACTTCTAGCTCCCATTAAGCTAATTATTTTGTAAAACTGAATTTTAGAATCAGTTTAGTAATTCACCACAGCTTGGATTTCATCTTTTAAATACTGACACTGAAGTATGTACTTGAGTCTCACCTCTGTTTGCCAGTTGAAATGGTAAATCAGGTTTTGGGAAATAGTGAGTGAGTTCTAAGATTGTCTCCTACTGAGTTCCCCATGGTGGGAATCATTGAAACCATGTATACACACTAAAGTTAAATTGTCACATTTTTATGTGGAACTTTTTAGGCAGTGTCTTCATCTCTGTACCCTTGGCTTTATTTAAAAGTGGAAATCTAGTGGTGTATAATAAAAATTTACATTCCGGAGAATAAGGGACAGTAAGTCACTTTGATTCTGTGTAGGGCTGAAGGCTTTAATGAAAACAACAGTGACAGAAACTAAACAGATTTTCACCAAGTGTTTTCCCGTCCTTAGAAGAGAAGTGTAACATCTTCAAAAAAAGTGTTTATGGGTTAAAAAAGCAGCCGACCCTATTAATACCGGCTTACCCTGTATTGTGCTATTCAGAAAAAGTCAAATTGCAGTGAATTATACTTGGCACTCTTTCTGGGTTTTTCTCTTGACCTTTCAATTCTAAAGGAAGTATGCCAGGATTTTCAACTGAACTCATAACGCAGTTGTTTATTTTCCCATTGAGAAATGGTGAGTCGTGTGTATAATGGATAAGAATGAACAGAATTTGCACATTCGTTGGTTCCTAATTCTGGCTCATCTTGTGGCATTCCGAGGTGAAACTGTTGAGGCCAGGCTGACCCCTGTGGGATGTACCACTCTGCCATGTCTCCTGAAGGGTGCAGGATGAGAGGGGGCTTCCTGGGGTGGGGCAGAGATGTCCACCGAGCTGAGGGGCAGCACAGGCCCCTCTGTGGTACACAATCAGTTGTGAGTTGTGAGAAAGGGCTCAGAAGACTCAGCTGAATCAAATGCGAGTTAGGGATCTGTCTCCCTAACTCAGTGAATCTAACCTTCTTTTGAATTAGGGGGCAGTTTGCAAAAGTCTTGGTGCTGGGGCTTCATCCCTCCATTCTGATTAGACACACGTGGGGTTTGGTCCAGACACTTGACTTTTTTGTCCAGAGTTTCCCCAGATAGTTCTTATGTGCACGAAAGGCTGAGAACTGCTGCAGTTCACTCTATAATTTAGTTACGGACACCATCAAATCATGTGTTAAAACACTTTGAAAAAGACCTCATAAAAATACAAAAGTTACAGTATCTCTTCCACTGCAGTTGAGCCATAAACAAACAAAACAACAGAATTTCTAGGTAGAACATCTTTTCAAACATTAAAAAAAGAGCAGAAAGATTCAGATTTCTAAGGAATGAAATTGGTTTCTTAAGTATATTTAGAAACTTAAAACATTTTTTTAAATCGGTAAAGCAGTTGAGAAGCATTTTGTCAACTTAATTATACAAATATGAATTCCAAGTGGCTTATAACTGTCTTTGGCCATAGGTTATCTAATCTAGAGTAACTTTAGGTAAATTTATTTGACAAATTAACATCTGTGAACTCTTCAGAGCTACTCTGATATATTTTTTCTTTGAACTGAAGCCATCAGGCAGTCATATTTTTAGTCCACTCTTTGGGGTAGTTGACTGGTTTACTGTGGTACTGTTTCCTGGAGGACACTTTTTCAGCACAACTTCAGTAGGCAGAAAAATTCGTGTGTGCTCACCATAGTCCATAAATGGGTTTCCTCTAGCATTTACTCAGAGGCTTTCATAATGTTATATCTTCCACATCTGAGACCACTTTAACTGAAAAATTATGATGGATAGCTTTGATAGTTTAACTTAAAGTTTATTCTTATTTCATTCTGTTAAGGAAATAATGGGGATGAGAATCTAAGTAGAATGTATACTTATGAGCACTGTAATTTGTACTAGTAATTTAGATTGGGTTGGAAGACCTAAATATTGTCTTGCTAGTAATTTTAATAATGCTGTGATATTGTTTTATATTTAAGTGGTTGTCTTATTCAGTATCTGTTTTTTCCCATTGTATGCAGCCAAAGTATATTATGAAAGGAAGAGTTCTTATTGAGGTCACACATTAATCTTTCCAAATGTGAATTTCTGAGAATGTGTCTTCTTCCGTTATATCATGATAGAATTATGGTGGTATCTCAAAATAGCATTCTCTAGTAAACTAAGCCAGAAGAAAAGCTTTTTTAAACTGTTATTTTTGTTTTTATATTTAGTACGTAAATTTAAAGCTTATCCATTGGTTAATAACACTNTTCCCCATGGTGGGAATCATTGAAACCATGTATACACACTAAAGTTAAATTGTCACATTTTTATGTGGAACTTTTTAGGCAGTGTCTTCATCTCTGTACCCTTGGCTTTATTTAAAAGTGGAAATCTAGTGGTGTATAATAAAAATTTACATTCCGGAGAATAAGGGACAGTAAGTCACTTTGATTCTGTGTAGGGCTGAAGGCTTTAATGAAAACAACAGTGACAGAAACTAAACAGATTTTCACCAAGTGTTTTCCCGTCCTTAGAAGAGAAGTGTAACATCTTCAAAAAAAGTGTTTATGGGTTAAAAAAGCAGCCGACCCTATTAATACCGGCTTACCCTGTATTGTGCTATTCAGAAAAAGTCAAATTGCAGTGAATTATACTTGGCACTCTTTCTGGGTTTTTCTCTTGACCTTTCAATTCTAAAGGAAGTATGCCAGGATTTTCAACTGAACTCATAACGCAGTTGTTTATTTTCCCATTGAGAAATGGTGAGTCGTGTGTATAATGGATAAGAATGAACAGAATTTGCACATTCGTTGGTTCCTAATTCTGGCTCATCTCGTGGCATTCCGAGGTGAAACTGTTGAGGCCAGGCTGACCCCTGTGGGATGTACCACCCTGCCATGTCTCCTGAAGGGTGCAGGATGAGAGGGGGCTTCCTGGGGTGGGGCAGAGATGTCCACCGAGCTGAGGGGCAGCACAGGCCCCTCTGTGGCACACAATCAGTTGTGAGTTGTGAGAAAGGGCTCAGAAGACTCAGCCGAATCAAATGCGAGTTAGGGATCTGTCTCCCTAACTCAGTGAATCTAACCTTCTTTTGAATTAGGGGGGAGTTTGCAAAAGTCTTGGTGCTGGGGCTTCATCCCTCCATTCTGATTAGACACACGTGGGGTTTGGTCCAGACACTTGACTTTTTTGTCCAGAGTTTCCCCAGATAGTTCTTATGTGCACGAAAGGCTGAGAACTGCTGCAGTTCACTCTATAATTTAGTTACGGACACCATCAAATCATGTGTTAAAACACTTTGAAAAAGACCTCATAAAAATACAAAAGTTACAGTATCTCTTCCACTGCAGTTGAGCCATAAACAAACAAAACAACAGAATTTCTAGGTAGAACATCTTTTCAAACATTAAAAAAAGAGCAGAAAGATTCAGATTTCTAAGGAATGAAATTGGTTTCTTAAGTATATTTAGAAACTTAAAACATTTTTTTAAATTGGTAAAGCAGTTGAGAAGCATTTTGTCAACTTAATTATACAAATATGAATTCCAAGTGGCTTATAACTGTCTTTGGCCATAGGTTATCTAATCTAGAGTAACTTTAGGTAAATTTATTTGACAAATTAACATCTGTGAACTCTTCAGAGCTACTCTGATATATTTTTTCTTTGAACTGAAGCCATCAGGCAGTCATATTTTTAGTCCACTCTTTGGGGTAGTTGACTGGTTTACTGTGGTACTGTTTCCTGGAGGACACTTTTTCAGCACAACTTCAGTAGGCAGAAAAATTCGTGTGTGCTCACCATAGTCCATAAATGGGTTTCCTCTAGCATTTACTCAGAGGCTTTCATAATGTTATATCTTCCACATCTGAGACCACTTTAACTGAAAAATTATGATGAATAGCTTTGATAGTTTAACTTAAAGTTTATTCTTATTTCATTCTGTTAAGGAAATAATGGGGATGAGAATCTAAGTAGAATGTATACTTATGAGCACTGTAATTTGTACTAGTAATTTAGATTGGGTTGGAAGACCTAAATATTGTCTTGCTAGTAATTTTAATAATGCTGTGATATTGTTTTATATTTAAGTGGTTGTCTTATTCAGTATCTGTTTTTTCCCATTGTATGCAGCCAAAGTATATTATGAAAGGAAGAGTTCTTATTGAGGTCACACATTAATCTTTCCAAATGTGAATTTCTGAGAATGTGTCTTCTTCCGTTATATCATGATAGAATTATGGTGGTATCTCAAAATAGCATTCTCTAGTAAACTAAGCCAGAAGAAAAGCTTTTTTAAACTGTTGTTTTTGTTTTTATATTTAGTACGTAAATTTAAAGCTTATCCATTGGTTAATAACACTATATTACATTCTATATTGTTATTCAGTCACTGAATTGAGTTCTTTCAAGAATATACTTCACTTTGATTCTCCCAGGAACCTGGGAGATCTGATAAAGTTACTAAAACTCATACTACAAGAAAAACAAATTAGTGTAAGATGGTCTTTTCTTATTGTGGTAGTCATCAGGTGAACATTCTTGATCACTTTTCTGTCTTGGACACTGCTCCTTGTTTAAAAAAGAAGGCAGATTTATGGGCATGACCCATAGCTAGTAAAACAGAATCTTTCTAACTATAGCCTAAGAATCAGCATTAAAAAAAAGCATTGCAGGTGATTTTTATGCAGGCTAATATTGAGAATCACTGTAATAATTCTTTTACAAGGTGTGGCAGGAGAGCAAAACATTTTCAGGTGGCAGGAAAGGCTGCATTCAGAAGAATCTAGAACATACTCAGGGCCAGTAAGCAGTTCTTCAGGAGAGAGGGTATGTCAGGGCCACTGGTGAGGAACAAGTCTAGAACTGGGGTTTGCAATGGGCCTGTGTGCCGTTCTGGGACATTAGAATTCTCTCCTGTTGTCAGTAATGGACTATCAGATATCTGACCATTTTAAAACAGTGAAGTATTGTTTGGCTTTTTATTTTATTGGAAATTTGTTAATTTAAAAAAATGGAGCTAATTTAATAATTCCATCCACTTGAGAATTGTTTTTTAATGGAAAGAATGCTCACCTCTTAAATGCATCGCTGAGACAGTGTGCACACACACTCATGCCAGGTGGACGGGATATGACCAGGAGACAATAAGCCAGTGAACTGTGTGGGGCCGCCATGCTGCAAGTCACTCTCTCAGACACTTCCAATTGTGCCTTCTCCACATCTGTTAGTTTCAAGATAGTGTAGGAATAGATAGGAATGGAAGCTACTAGTTTTCCTTCTGTATCTGCTTCTCTCTACTTCTTTGCTAGTGTAATTTTATCTGGCCATGTGGCCATTTTGTGGTTGGATGTGGAATTTTGATGAAATTTCTGGCCCACGTGATATAAGAAGGTATGTTGTACTGCAGGTTTTATGGAACCTTTTAAAAGCACAGGTGGTGTGTACCTTCCATCTCTCCCCTGCCCCTAACTTTTCTCATCCTGGAGTACGGATATGATGGTTTGATGGTGGACAAGCTGCCGTATAGGATCATGAAGACTAGAGTGCATTGTGAGGATAAATGAAGAATAAGTGGGGGAAGAGCCTGGGTCCTTAAAAAAGACTGTGGATTTGCCACAACAGCCCCATTATGCTTGCCTTTGAACTGCTTTTATGTGAGACGGATAAATTTCTGTGTGAGCCACTATTTCATTTTGTCATCTGCAGATGACCAAATCCAGGTAGTGAACTGGAAACCGTAATATTCAGATTCCAGGTTCCATCATTTTCTTGCTATAGATCAAGCAGGCTCCTTAGCCTTTCAGCCTCGTTTTCCTTCCATATAAAAAGTTAATAGCATTATGGCTTCCTCACGACGTTGTTAGAGAAGAGGAATGAGAGGAAACTTCACACCGATTTCTTCACTCACAGAAGTGAGAATAAGAAGTTCACTCGCTAATCCTGATGAGCTCAGCGACATGCTAGGGAGAATGATTCTGAGCCAGCCTCTCCGGGCTCAGCTGGAGAGAATGCAGTGATCATTACTACCCTAGATTGTAGGCAAGGGAATGGTATGCACCCTATGACCCACAGGTCTTTCCTCCACTCACCCTGGAAGGCCACTGCATGCTTGTGCGAGGAGTCCAGCAGACAGTGCATTCATATCCACTGAGTGCCGAAATGTTTAAAGTGTGCGTTAACTAGTGGGACGTTATTAAAGAATTGAGAAATGTTGCTACACTCTGGTTATCAGTAAGTTAGAAACTGATTCATTCCCTGCTGTCAGTATTTCCATCAAAAATGGCATATACTTTTATGGTCAAGTATATATGTGTGTGTATGATATTTTTAATGAGAAGTATTAAGTATACTGTACTAAAGCTTTACATGGTAGTATTAACGACTTAAAGGCATCATTGTTCTGAGATTTTTTTCAGTGTTCAAAGTCAAATAGCTCAGCCCTAAACTTATGAAATGACTTATTTTTATTTCTGGCATCTATTATTTCCTGATGCACAAGCTGAAAATATGCTTGGCAGTGCCGGAGGAAAACTGTAGCCCTTAAAATAGTTTGATGGATTGCTTAAAGGAATTGATAACTGTGACAATCAGTGATTGTCCTTGTTGCTATCACTGTGTTAGGGGGTCTTAGCCATGATGAGTTTGAAGGCCTGAGTGGAGTGCTCTGGAAGCCTCCTGAAATTACAAGCAGAATACTGTGTTTGCATTTTTGGTTGAGAAGGGTCTCTGAATTTTATCAGACTCTCAAAGATCTGTGACCCTAAAAGGGTTAAATAGTGACTTTTCTATCTATGACTAGGCATAGCCACTTAGGCTGTAGTATGTTAGGGATTTTTTTATGTCAGAGACAGGTTACATCCTATTGGCTGCTTTTACTAATTTGGGTTCAGAAAATAGAATGATTTTTGAGCAGCTGAATAAAAATTAGGGAATAATTACTACTAGTAAGATATATAGCAGATAAGAGATGTCTGTAAGGAAGTTACAGTCTGTATCACAAGAGGTGCAAAAATGAAAGTCAAGTAACATTACAAAACAGTAACATCAAACACTTAAGAAACTGTTTGCTAGAATAACTTATACCATGGTGGTCTCAGATAGTGCGTCAGTTTGACATTGTTTATCTGTCTTGTGCTCATTGTTTCTCTGTCAGTTATACTCAGTGTAAGTATATCTGCTTTTCCAGGGGTGCTTTTGGGACATGGTGCTGTAATTAGGTTTTTCTCATTCAAAGAACTAAAAAAATAGGCAAATGATAATGGATATGTGTAGATCCCAAACTGTGGTTGGGGAATGTTTTTGCTTGTTCTCTTAAACATATAATTGGTAACTAGTAAGGACAGGTTGCCCTTGGCTTACCTCTGCATGGACCAGGATGTTTTTCTGCTGCCAAGCTCAGGGCCCAGTGTCCCCTTTGTGCAGAGCGCCTGGCCTGGTCCACTTTGTCCGTATCCTGTTACAGTCAGATCCCACATGAAATCTTGCCTTTTGGTCTCTAGAGAGCTCTGTCTTTTATCTCCGGGTGTACATTTGCTGCCATCATTTATTTGCTTCTTAATCACATAGCAGCTCCTGTATCGTTGTTTTATAATGTCATGTAAACTTTTTAATGTCTTGCCACTTAGATGGTAGCCATACAGATCCCTTATCTGCTGTGTATCTTACATGATAGTCAGCATGAGGATTTCCATAAAATATATCCTCCATCCATAAATTGTTAACAGATTTTGAAAGTATTAGGCATTCAGTCATGTCTCACTCTTTGGGACCCCATGGACTGTAGCCCACCAGGCTCCTCTGTCCATGGGCTTCTCCAGGCAAGAGTACTGGAGTGGGTTGCTGTTACCTTCTCCAGGGGATCTTCCCAACCCAGGAATCACACCCAGGTCTCCTGCATTGCAGGTGGATTCTTTACTGTCTGAGCCACCAAGGAAACCCCAAAACAGGTTTTGGAATAACTTCTAAATCACTTAGTATTTGGTTAGAAAACTTGGTAGTGACTTCTATTAAGGTATTTTCTACTGAAAATATACCTTTGTTTGGCTTCTGTCACCCATCTCCTCCTGGGCTTAAATTTTACAAATTTTAGTTATTAATGCAAAATAAATTAAGTATTCAGAGCAGTTTCGCCTGCCTCAAATCCATGCCCCCTTCTTTCACACCTCAAAGGATTCTCCTTCCTCTGTGTGGCCATGTGTTTCAAGAGAGACTGGCCTTCCTTCCAGCCATGGGAGGGCAGTTCCAATTTGTCTCTGCCAGTCAGGGTGGTCCAGTCCACCTCGCCAGCTTAGGCACCTGTGACCATTCTCACTAGTTGGACCTGAAGGGTTCATAGGCAGACCCTGCAGAGACAGCCACCCCTCCCCTGGCAGCTGTTTATCTCGATGAAATGCCTGATGCGTTTATGTCCAGTGTTGCTATCTTTGCTGAGGAGAGGTAGCTTGAGACAGAGGGAACATGTTGGCGGAATAAAATGTGGGAGTCACCTGGTCCACGATGACACTGCTGAGCTAACCTATTTACTGATGAGCTTCCCTGTGGCTCAGATGGTGAAGAATCTGCCGTCAATGCAGGAGACCCAGGTTCAATCCCTGGGTTGGGAAGATCTCCTGGAGAAGGGAATGGCAATCCACTCCAGTATTCTTGCCTGGAGAATCCCATGGGCAGAGGAGCCTGGTGGACTATAGTCCATGGAGTCGCAAAGAATCAGACACAACTGAGCAACTAACACTTTCACACTTTGACCTGGTCCATGATGNGGAAGATCTCCTGGAGAAGGGAATGGCAATCCACTCCAATATTCTTGCCTGGAGAATCCCATGGGCAGAGGAGCCTGGTGGACTATAGTCCATGGAGTCGCAAAGAGTCAGACACAACTGAGCAACTAACACTTTCACACTTTCACCTGGTCCATGATGACACTGCTGTTTACTAGCTTGGGAGCTGTCAGCCTCTGGGTTTCTTGTTAGATGAGATAATAAGTTCCTTGGTTAAAGTTTAAGCCACTTTGGGATTGGCTTCTGTTACTTGCAGCTGAAAATGTCTGGACTGATGTTTGACAGATGTGCTTGCAATGATGCATCCTCCTGGGTCATTCTTTGTTGGCAGAGCCCCTCTGGTTTGTTGTCCAGACGTTGTGGAATACATGTATGTTTCAGTCAAGTTATTCAATTGATTTATATATAGGCAAGGTTTATATCTATGTTCTGCAGGACTCAGTTGTTAACAGACCAGTGTGTGAAAACAATCTNGTATTCAGAGCAGTTTCGCCTGCCTCAAATCCATGCCCCCTTCTTTCACACCTCAAAGGGATTCTCCTTCCTCTGTGTGGCCATGTGTTTCAAGAGAGACTGGCCTTCCTTCCAGCCATGGGAGGGCAGTTCCAATTTGTCTCTGCCAGTCAGGGTGGTCCAGTCCACCTCGCCAGCTTGGGCACCTGTGACCATTCTCACTAGTTGGACCTGAAGGGCTCATAGGCAGACCCTGCAGAGACAGCCACCCGCCCCCTGGCAGCTGTTTATCTCGATGAAATGCCTGATGCGTTTATGTCCAGTGTTGCTATCTTTGCTGAGCAGAGGTAGCTTGAGACAGAGGGAACATGTTGGCAGAATAAAATGTGGAAGCCACCTGGTCCACGATGACACTGCTGAGCTAACCTATTTACTGAANATGCCTGATGCGTTTATGTCCAGTGTTGCTATCTTTGCTGAGCAGAGGTAGCTTGAGACAGAGGGAACATGTTGGCAGAATAAAATGTGGAAGCCACCTGGTCCACGATGACACTGCTGAGCTAACCTATTTACTGAAGAGCTTCCCTGTGGCTCAGATGGTGAAGAATCTGCCGTCAATGCAGGAGACCCAGGTTCAATCCCTGGGTTGGGAAGATCTCCTGGAGAAGGGAATGGCAATCCACTCCAATATTCTTGCCTGGAGAATCCCATGGGCAGAGGAGCCTGGTGGACTATAGTCCATGGAGTCGCAAAGAGTCAGACACAACTGAGCAACTAACACTTTCACACTTTCACCTGGTCCATGATGACACTGCTGTTTACTAGCTTGGGAGCTGTCAGCCTCTGGGTTTCTTGTTAGATGAGATAATAAGTTCCTTGGTTAAAGTTTAAGCCACTTTGGGATTGGCTTCTGTTACTTGCAGCTGGAAATGTCTGGACTGATGTTTGACAGATGTGCTTGCAATGATGCATCCGCCTGGGTCAGTCTTTGTTGGCAGAGCCCCTCTTGTTTGTTGTCCAGACGTTGTGGAATAATGTATGTTTCAGTCAAATTATTCAGTTGATTTATATATAGGCAAGGTTTATATCTATGTTCTGCAGGACTCAGTTGTTAACAGACCAGTGTGTGAAAACAATCTTGAGCTACACTTCAATTGAAAGGACTCGACTGCCAGTTCAGTTCAGTCACTCAGTCATGTCCGACTCTGTGACCCCATGAACAGCAGCATGCCAGGCCTCCCTGTCCATCACCAACTCCTGGAGTTCACCCAAAACCATGTCCATTGAGTTGGTGATGCCGTCCAACCATCTCATCCTCTGTCGTCCCCTTCTCCTCCTGCCCTCAATCTTACCCAGCATCAAGGTCTTTTCAAATGAATCAGCTCTTTGCATGAGGTGGCCAAAGTATTGGAGTTTCAGCTTCAACATCAGTCATTCCGATGAACACCCAGAACTGATCTCCTTTAGGATGGATTGGATCTCCTTGCAGTCCAAGGGACTCTCAAGAGTCTTCTCCAACACCACAGTTCAAAAGCATCAATTCTTTGGCACTCAGCTTTCTTCACAGTCCAACTCTCACATCCATACATGACCACTGGAAAAACCATAGCCTTGACTAGATGGACCTTTGTTGACAAAGTAATGTCTCTGCTTTTAAATATGCTGTCTAGGTTGGACATAACTTTCCTTCCAAGGAGAAAGTGTCTTTTAATTTCATGGCTGCAATCACCATCTGCAGTGATTTTGGAGCCCCCCAAATAAAGTCAGCCACTGTTTCCCCATCTATTTGCCATGAAGTGATGGGACCGGATGCCAGAGTCACATGTTAATGTTTCAAAAGGTCTCCATCAGCAGGATCCGTATCTTGATTTTGCTGGTGACAAGGGAGGCCAGGCCTCTGCTACACAGCAACTGGTGAACAATCATGTTAATTGTTGGGAGATCAGGAAAGGAGTTCAACACACTAACATTATTGCTTGCTAATATACATAGGCAATCTCCTACGTCTTAGTTATATTTAAGAAATTGGTTGGGAGGTCTAGATTGGTGTGCAACACATTGTAATTTGTCCCATCTAAAGTAATGAGGAATAGGCTCCCTGGTGCATTTTCCTACATGTCCAGTTTTCAGGAATGGATTATTGACATTATTTAGGCAATCCCTTTATAATATGAAACAGCTATTTTATTAAGTCAGCAGTTCTGCTAATGATAATATGGTCTTAAACTTAGTATAAACTTAAAGCAACTCACCTCTAGAACTCATATAGCTTTTTGTGTTACAGATTTAGAATGTACTATTTTCAAAATTGCTGAAGGCGTTAAGTGAAGTCATAATTCTTTTTTTAAACTTGTAAAATTGGGAGAAAAATTGAAATGTATATGTTCCCTTTGATCATCCCCAATAACTCTAAAGTCACTTTTTAAAGCTTAAAAACCAATATCTATTATATTTTTACTTGAATTGCACATTAATTATGTTCAGTACATCAGATTTTAAAGAAGAGTTTTTAAAGGCAGTGGTAAAACTTTCATTAATCTTATTTTTGAATGTTTACATTTTGAAATTATAAATTGAGCTATGGTTTATAATTTATAACATTCTGCTATTAAAGAGTGGGAGTGAGGCAGCATATAATTTTTAGTGCTGGAAGGAGATCTTAAAGATAGTTTTATGTAGCCTCATATGTAAGTATTTTTGAATGAAGGTTGTATATTCAGAATACTTTGAGATATGTACATTCTTTTTTTTTGGTGAGGGGGGAGATAGAAAGGTAAATAGTATATATAAGCTCCCATATAGATAATACCAAATTATGAAAGGAACCAATTATCGTAAAAGCATCCCCTTCACGGTGAGATATAAATGCCTTTCTAGCCTCTGGGCATGTTTTTATTGCTAAAGTTGGGTTAAATTTACCACCACAAAAATTCAGTTATGATTTCTACCTCTTAGGAAAATAAGCGAATGCATCCAAATATATTTTAATGTTCTTGGTTCAGATAAACGTTTCTGTTCCCTAAGGGAGAGCACTTTCTTTCAGCTCCTTTTATGTCTCCAAAATTACAGGACCTTGAAGCATGTGGCACAAGTGTGTTGTTACTTCTCAAGTTACGTTCCCTGTGCACCTTCCTCGAGAGGTGCTATACCCCCGCCCCCCGCCCCCCTAACACTGGATAAGAGTGTTCTCGTCACAGTTAGTGCGAAAAAAGAAGCTGGTGGAATTTCAGTTTTTTCATTCTGAAATTTTTCTTAAATTCAAGCGAGAGCCAGCATTAAGGTGGGCAGGTAGCACGTATGAAGAAGGCACAAAGGGTTATTAAAGGAAGAACTTGCCAACAGAAGATCGTATTTACTTCTGTAGCTGTTTTATTCTTTGAACATTTGTAGTCATAGTCATGGTTTTATATTTTATTTTATAGCCTAAAATAAATTAAACAGTGTGNGAAGGCACAAAGGGTTATTAAAGGAAGAACTTGCCAACAGAAGATCGTATTTACTTCTGTAGCTGTTTTATTCTTTGAACATTTGTAGTCATAGTCATGGTTTTATATTTTATTTTATAGCCTAAAATAAATTAAACAGTGTGTGTGCTAAGCCGCTTCAGTCATGTCCAACTCTGTGTGACCCCATGGACTGTAGCTCTCCAGGCTGCTTTGTCCATGGAATTCTCCAGGCAAGAATACTGGAGGGGGTTGCCATGCCCTCTTCCAGGGGATCTTCCCAACCCAGGGATTGGACCCCTGTCTCTTATGTCTCCTGCATTGGCAGGTGGGTACTTTACCACTAGCATCGCCTAATGGCAATTTAAACTTAGACTAATTAAGTGTAAAATTTTGTCTAAAATTATAGTTTGTGTGGTAAAATTTGAAATACCAATATTTCATCATGTTGTGCAAAGAGTATTTAGACTTCCAGACATTTCATGGCCTTCGCTGTGGAAAAGATTTCCAAGGAGAAGGCAACTCTGCTGCTGATTTTCTTCCTTATCACATGCAATTCAGATCATTTTACTGGGGCACGGATTCTTCGTGTGGTGAATGAGCACATCAACTAGATTTTTATCTCTGAAGTTGTGGTTTGTTTTTAATAGCTTAACAGTTTAGTGATACCTTCTGGTTCTCTGTATTTATGGCGACTGACAGATCCCTCAAGTTCTTCTCATCTCTGTTGGAGTAAATTGTTGGTACTGAAGTGTTTTCTGATACTTTGAGTTCTCTCTCGGGAGGGCAAGAAACCAGTCCACCAGCTGCCAATCAAAAGTCAGTGTGAAGTTTTTTCAGTTGAAATTTTATGTAGGTAATAGCCCCAATTTAGCCTGACTCATCTTTTATTAAAATAGTCCTGGAAACAGAAGGAACGTCTTATAACCATACCAAGATGCAAAGGTGACAGCTTAATGCCAGAATCTGGGGTGCAGTCAGACTGAGAAAAAACTAGCTCATCTACACGTGGCGCAGTATGTTGAGTCCTACGTCTTAAGTATACCGAGCTTGGCGGTCATCCTACTCAATCCCTGGGATCCTGTTCTGTGAAGGAAGCAAGGACTTTGTTCCTTTCCTGCATATCCCTCCCACACATCACTGTCTTTCTTCATTCCAGAAAACAGCTGGTCAGCAAGCATAGAGGCACTGTGCTGATGGAGACCTACCAGGGGGTCTACCAGAGTTTGCACCAGTAAAACAATGGAGGCAAGAATAGAGATGAAATTTTTATTTTTATTCTTTTAATGTCCTTATAAGGACCAAGAGGTAGCAATAGGAGGAAAAGGACATTCCAAGAGAGAAGACTTATACTGAGAGAAAGCCTAGAAAAAAGATGCAAATAGATTGTGGGTACTGGCCTGCCTCCAGCTGCTGAGAATTTATCTTTGAACAATCTTTATGATTGTAGATTGGCAATGTATATCAGACACTTCCCAGGTGGTTCAGTGATAAAGAATCCCCATGCCAATGCAGGAGACCTGGGTTCAATCCCTGGGTTAGGAAGATCCCCTGGAGAAGGGAAAGGTTACCCACTCCAGTATTCTCACATGGCAAATCCCATGGACAGAGGAACCTGGCAGGCTACAGTCCATGAAGCTGCCAAGAGTCGAACATGTCTTATTAATTGAACAGCAGCAGTGGCAGTATCAGAAGCTTTAAACAAGTAGATTCTCTTCGCTTTATACTGTGTTATACTAAGTCGCCTCAGAGTGTCCGACTCCCCATGACCCCATGGACTTGCAGCCCGCCAGGATTCTCCATCCGTGGGGATTCTCCAGGCAAGAATACTGGAGTGGGTCGCCATTTTCTTTTCCAATTTGTCATCAAAATGTAAACAAATGCAGTTTATACAATAGTATGTTTAGCATATACCTTTTGTTATATAATTATATATTTTGTGTGATTAAAAATTCTTTGGAAAGAAATAGGTTTATCTGTGGACCTTATGATTACAGGTGATTTAATTTCTTCTTCCTTTTGACTGTTTATCTTTGAATATTTTGGTTACTTACATTTATTGCAACAAACAATACTTGTAAACCCCCAAAGTCAAAGAGAGCCCCAAAGATGTATGTCCCTGAATCCTGGATTCTTTCATGAAAACTGACGTTCTCCGAAAAGCAGAAGTGCCTTTTCCTCTTACTACTGTAATTTCACTGTGCCTCTTGTTTCCAGTTCACCAAACATTGGTCGAGTAAATACAAATACTGTTAGTTTNGTCTTAAGTACACCGAGCTTGGCGGTCATCCTACTCAATCCCTGGGATCCTGTTCTGTGAAGGAAGCAAGGACTTTGTTCCTTTCCTGCATATCCCTCCCACACATCACTGTCTTTCTTCATTCCAGAAAACAGCTGGTCAGCAAGCATAGAGGCACTGTGCTGATGGAGACCTACCAGGGGGTCTACCAGAGTTTGCACCAGTAAAACAATGGAGGCAAGAATAGAGATGAAATTTTTATTTTTATTCTTTTAATGTCCTTATAAGGACCAAGAGGTAGCAATAGGAGGAAAAGGACATTCCAAGAGAGAAGACTTATACTGAGAGAAAGCCTAGAAAAAAGATGCAAATAGATTGTGGGTACTGGCCTGCCTCCAGCTGCTGAGAATTTATCTTTGAACAATCTTTATGATTGTAGATTGGCAATGTATATCAGACACTTCCCAGGTGGTTCAGTGATAAAGAATCCCCATGCCAATGCAGGAGACCTGGGTTCAATCCCTGGGTTAGGAAGATCCCCTGGAGAAGGGAAAGGTTACCCACTCCAGTATTCTCACATGGCAAATCCCATGGACAGAGGAACCTGGCAGGCTACAGTCCATGAAGCTGCCAAGAGTCGAACATGTCTTATTAATTGAACAGCAGCAGTGGCAGTATCAGAAGCTTTAAACAAGTAGATTCTCTTCGCTTTATACTGTGTTATACTAAGTCGCCTCAGAGTGTCCGACTCCCCATGACCCCATGGACTTGCAGCCCGCCAGGATTCTCCATCCGTGGGGATTCTCCAGGCAAGAATACTGGAGTGGGTCGCCATTTTCTTTTCCAATTTGTCATCAAAATGTAAACAAATGCAGTTTATACAATAGTATGTTTAGCATATACCTTTTGTTATATAATTATATATTTTGTGTGATTAAAAATTCTTTGGAAAGAAATAGGTTTATCTGTGGACCTTATGATTACAGGTGATTTAATTTCTTCTTCCTTTTGACTGTTTATCTTTGAATATTTTGGTTACTTACATTTATTGCAACAAACAATACTTGTAAACCCCCAAAGTCAAAGAGAGCCCCAAAGATGTATGTCCCTGAATCCTGGATTCTTTCATGAAAACTGACGTTCTCCGAAAAGCAGAAGTGCCTTTTCCTCTTACTACTGTAATTTCACTGTGCCTCTTGTTTCCAGTTCACCAAACATTGGTCGAGTAAATACAAATACTGTTAGTTTCTGCTGCTGCTAAGTCGCTTCAGTCGTGTCTGACTCTGTGCGACCCCATAGATGGCAGCCCACCAGGCTCCCGTCCCTGGGATTCTCCAGGCAAGCATACTGGAGTGGGTTGCCATTTCCTTCTCCAGCGCATGAAAGTGAAAAGTGAAAGTGAAGTTGCTCAGTCCTGTCCAACTCTTCGTGACGCCATGGACTGCAGCCCACCAGGCTCCTCCGTCCATGGGACTTCTCGGGCAAGAGCACTGCAGTGGGTGCCATTGCCTTCTCCGTTAGTTGCTGTTAACATATTTAAATAAATAATTACAAATATTATTTTAACAGACTTTAGGCCAGAGTATAATATTATCTTAGTTTTTATTTTTCAGTAACTTAATAAGTTATTGCATTTCTTAGAGGAAATAACATATAGGGAAAAGATAGTCACCCACTTGTTATTTGAATTTCTCTCACCTCTGTTCCTGGATGTAGATAATCCTTTTATTCCCTAAATACCTTTATACAACCAGAACTTGTAGTGTATCAAGAGACATCCTTTACACTTTGAAGTCAATTTTAAGGTGAAATTTCACTGTATTTTATAAATAACTAACGTAAACTATATAATTTTTAGTGGATTTCACAAACTTGGACCCTGTTTAATTTTATATAATCTGCTTCTTGGCAGTTNTGTAGTGTATCAAGAGACATCCTTTACACTTTGAAGTCAATTTTAAGGTGAAATTTCACTGTATTTTATAAATAACTAATGTAAACTATATAATTTTTAGTGGATTTCACAAACTTGGACCCTGTTTAATTTTATATAATCTGCTTCTTGACAGTTTTTTAAAAAAATTATAGTTGATTTACAGTGCTGTGTTAATTTCTGCTCTACAACATACTGGTTCAGTTATACACATCTGTATTCTTTTAAAAAAATATTCTTTTCCATTATGGTATATCATAGGATATTGAATATAGTTCTCTGTGTTATACAGTAGGACCTTGCTGTTTATCCATTCCATATATAAAAACTTAAATCTGCTATCCCCAGCCTCCCACGCCATCCTTCTCCCATCCTCTTCCGCCTTGGCAACCACAAGTCTGTTCTGTGAGTCTGTTTTCTGTTATATAGATGGATTCATTTGTACCATATTTTAGATTCCACATATAAGCAATGTCATATGGTATTTGTCTTTCTCTTTCTGACTTATCCATGTTGCTGCATTGTTTCATTCTGGTTTTTTTTTTTTTTTGGCTGAGTAATATTCCATTGTATATATGTACCCACATCTTCTTTATCCATTCCTCTGTTGATGGACTTTCAGGTTATTTCCATGTCTTAACTATTGTGAGTAGTTTTGCTGTGACTACAGAGGTGCATGTGTCTTTTTGAATTTGGATTTCGTCTGGTTATATGCCCAGGAGTGGGTTGCCAGATCATAATTCTAATTCATAATTGTAATTCTATATTTTATTTTTCTATACTTGGAAATCTTCATAATATTAATGTGAAGTTTTATATTTATCTTCATATGTTATTTTGCATAATATATCTCTGAAATTTAAAGTTTAGACTTTTAAACTCTAATCATACCATGAATATATATATAATAATTTTTCTTTACTTGGGTTGTTGTATTGATTGTTTAGTTAATAATTGCATGACAGATGTTAAAAAGGTTTTTCTCTCTGAAGAATAAGATCTTTTTTTTTTTAGTTGTCATTATTTTCAGGTGATTTGGAATGTTTTGTTAATGATTCACTGACTGAAAGCAACTGGATTTTTTAAAATTTCAATTGAGTCTTTAGGCACTTGGAACAAATATATAAGAAGCTTTCATTTAAAAAAATCTTCTTTCCATACCTATAGAGGAGCACTATTAGGTAGTTGGAGGTTTACCTCTGAGTCATATTTCAACATCCTAAAGAAGGATTTAAGCATATTTTCCAAGTAGAGAAATCCCCCTTGCCTCTCACCTGGTAATCATACAATAGTTTATTTACTAGTCTTCAACATTTGCTTCACCACAGTTTATCTTAGGCAGAATTTTCAAACCTCACCAATTTATGATTTTATTTGTAATAAAGAATGGTTATGTTCTATTAGATAAGAAAGGATGTGAAAAGAGAAAAAAATCTGCTAACTTTTGTCCCTTCGTCTTTTTCTAGACATAGAAAATGGATTTTTACTCTGATTTTGCCCACTTAATTTTGGTTACATGTTTCTCAACCATGTCCCTTCCTTGTTACTTTTAGGCACAGAACTTCCTGAATGTTTAGTCTCAGAGCAAGAACACTCCTGCTTTTCATGTTCTCTGGCATCAGCAGCTGTCCCATTGAATTTCTGGCAGTGGAATTTTTATAGACAGAATCTGACCCCTTGCTCCATGGCCCTGAATAAAGAAGCCTTGCTTCTGGGCATGTGTCCCTAAGCAAGGCCCTTCCCCTCTTCTTCTGAGCAGACCTTGCATCTTTTATATCTGTGTATATTGGGATTATCATCCAGGTATCCTCTAGGTTCTTTATTTTTTCCACATCTGTCTTCTCACATGATCATAAATGACATCTATAAATTAAGCATCATTATTCACATTTCATTTTATGCACTCAGAGTTGGATTTAGTAAGGCAAGAGTGTGAAGGAGTGAGGTAGACTGTCCATCTTCATCAATACTAGGCTCTTTGAAACACAATTTATCTCCATGGGTTTCTGACAACACTGTTACCACTATGATCTGTTTTCTGCTTGAGCTCTTATGAGACTCACTCTGTTCAAGTCAGCATTGATTAGAAGAGTTTGGTACGTTGGATACAGTTGGGTACGTTAAACAAACATGGTTTGATTTGTGAGGTACATAAAATAATTTGGGAAAGCAATGTGGAATCTTAGATGTGTCTTAGTATAAAATTTTAATTTTCCAGGAAAGAAAAACTTATTAGAAGACATGAGTTTAGCCACTAGAAATGGCCATGAGGTCTGATTTGGAAATAGAATAACTTGTGGTATGAATTTGGAAGTTAAATTATGGAAATTCGGATCTCAGTTGATCGTGGGGAAGCATATTTTCCCCAGCCATTAACGAGTGTCAACTGCTTGAAATTTATCTATCTCAAGGCTCTTCCTCATTTGTTGCCAGTTACTCTCCCTCATACAGAAGGGGTGACTCACAAGCTCAAGCTAAATGAAACACTGTAAAAGATTTTCTCCCTCTCAAACCACTCAAAGTTGCCTTTGAATAGTGGGCAGTGATCCTTGCCAATTGGCTTACCTTTAATAACTCCATGGCTAGGGCCCTGTCAGCCCAGACTCAGATGTAGACACTCCCTTTCTTTCTTTTTTAAAAAAGACTGCCCTTTTCAGACATTCCTTCTGAAATCTGTTAAGAACAACATAAGACTCGTCACAGATTTATTGATTTTTCCTGGGCATTGGACTATGGGAAGCAGAATCATCTATGACCTAAGCTTTGCAAGCTCAGTAAACACCCTCCGCGTATTCCAAGTTATGTAGAACTTCAGCCTTGGTATGTGTTC